>PVIC010002825.1:0-73728 GCA_004025085.1 Thryonomys swinderianus
ACACGCCCACCAACAATCAACACCGCATACCACAATGCCGGACGTGGTGGCTCACGCCTGTCATCCCAGCACTCGGGAGGCAGAGACAGGAGGATTGCTGAGTTCGCGGCGGCTTGCCTGGGCACCATAGTGAGCTCAGGGCCAGCCTGAACTACAAAGCAAGACCCTGTCTCAAAAAGCAAAAAAAAAAAAAAAAAAATTAGACCCCTTAAAATAAGAGTCAAAAATGAAGAATTCATATGAAGACACTTTCCAGAAGAAGTACAAATGGCCAATAAATACATAAAATATCTGAGGCTATTATAAAAAAAGCAAATTAAAGCAATATCAAAGTCCATATTACTTCAGGAAGAATGACTATCATCACGACATCAAATAATAGCAAATCCTGACAAAGCTTCAGGGAAAAAAGGAACCGAATTTGTTGGTAGGAATGTAAACTAGTTCAACTAATATGCAAATCAGTATAGAGATGGGTATTACTTTCCTAATTTCTTTCTTGTTAGTTCATTTTTTGTGTAGAGTAGTGATGGCCAAACCTATGACATGTGTGCTTTTTGTTTTTCTTGTAAAACAAAAAATGTTAATATGTGAGTTGTTTTTCTAAACTAAACCTCAGTATTCTGGTATAATTGTAGTGATGGCCCTGTGTAATAAATTATTGGGATTTGGGTTGCAGTTTGAGCACTTGCCTAAACTTCCTTCTTTGGTTTATTGTTAGTTTTGTCTCTTAAATTCTAGTAGTTGTGTGTCATGCTAGAATTATTATTTAATTCTAAGATTTGTTTAATTCCTTGGTTGACTTCTTCTGTACCTTATTGATCATTCAACAAGGTATCGTTTAATTTCTGTTTCTGCATAATTAGATGGCTTATTCTGCCATTGATTTTTAGCTCAATTATGCTATGATTTGGTAATATACTTAGTGTATTTTTTATTCTTCTGCATTTACTTGTGCTGCCTTATTGGCTAGTATGTCATTCATCTTGGAGAAATTTCCATTTACTGCTGAGAATGTCTATTCTATAGACTTATTCAAAGATTGATTTCATTTGATTCATTTTGCTAGTGGAGGATTTGGTTCAACAGTGATTTTTCATGGTTGACTTTATTCCCAACAAAGACTTTTTCCCCAACATCTACTTGAAGTTCTCCAGTATTATTATGTTATGCTTACATAATGTTTTCAGTGTAATAGTTTTTGTTTTGTAATGTTGTGTGCACACTAAATTCACTGCATTTTTGTAACTGTTCCTATTTAAGTGTTACCTTAACCAATATGTAGTGACACTCTTTGCTTCTTCTGATCAATTTTGTCTTAAGAACCACTTTGTTTTAACACCCACTTTGACAGTAGGATAGTATTCTTGTTTTTGTGTTCCCTTTGGATGGAATATTGTTTTCCATCTTTTGATTTTTTTTTTTAGTCTATCAGTTTCTTTTGGATTGAGTGTGTTTCTTGTAAACAGCAAATCATTGCATTTTTTTCTTGATCTATTTTGCCAATCAGTGTATTTTGATTAGGGAATTCAGATTATTTGTATTGAGAGTTGTTCTTGCAAGATATTGGTTTATTTAGGTTGTTGCATTAATTTCATGTTGTTGCCTTTCCTGCCTACTCTACTCTTCATCCCACCTGTTTTATTCATTCTACTGTGCTTTTTGTCATTACCGTCTAGTCTCTCTCTCTCTCTCTCTCTCTCTCTCTCTCTCTCTCTCTCTAGTATAGCCTTGATAATTTGAGTTCTACCTTAGTAGTCATGGACTTCCTCATGTAGTCTTTATAATGGAAATGTAATATTTCTCCATGGATTTTAAAGGATAGTTTTACAGGACTTATCAATCTTGGCTTGATGGTGTTTTCTCTCAGAATTTTAAATATTTCATCCAAAAATCTCCTAGCCTATAAAGTAATCTGTATTTGTAACCGTTTGCCTTTAAAAAAATAATTTTATTGGTACATTTTATACATACAATATGATCACATTTAACATTGAGTACTTGTACCTGTACATGACACATCTTGATTTTCATTTTTTCTCCTTTCCCCTACATTCCCTGAAACCCCCATTCCCTATATGCATAAGCTTTGTCCTTTTTTTACTATCAAGGATTTTTCCCCTGCTTTACTTTCCCCTTCCCACCATTTCCCTTTTTTTTTTTTTTGCACATTTTCTTCCTATTTCACATTACCTATAACACATTTTGGTGTTCATTTATCCTTACAGTTTTTCATACAGTACTTATACATTGTGCCCTATTCATTTCACTTATGAGTATGTCCTCAAGATACTTTGAGTATAAATGCCTAAAACTTAGCATTCTTTATGGCTGAGTAATATTCCATTTTATAGGAAAAAAACATATCTTCTTTATCCAGTTTCCTGTTAAAGGACATTTGGGCTGTTTTCAAGATTTAGCTATCACAAACTGAGCTGTTACCAACATGGGTGTAATATATCATTATGATATGATTCTTTGAATTCCTTTGTGTATATACCTAGCAGAGGAAGAGCAGGATCAAATGGGACCTCGAGGAATCTCCACACTGATCTCTACAGCGGTTGCACAAGTCCACATTCCCACCACCAATGGAGAAGGTTTTCTTTCTGCCCATAGTCCCCCCCCCGCATTTGTGGTTGGTTGATTTTGTGATAGCAGCCATTCTGTATGTACTGAGATGGAATCTCAGTGTTGTTTTCACTGTGTCTCTAGCATAGAACTTTAGGCCAGAGCACTGTGAATTGTGAGTTTTTGATCTTTTCAATGTCTTCTCACATTGAAGTAAAAAAAAAAAAACATGGTGTTTTGAAGCATCAAAGTTGAAGAACCCAGCTGTATGGCTTTTAATGCCATGTGTTTAGTGCCTCATGGATCAGCTTTGGACAAATTATGATTTTTTTTTTTTTGCTTTTTGGAGACAGGGTCTTGCTTTGTAGTTCAGGCTGACCCTGAGCTCACTATGGTGCCCAGGCAAGCCGCCGCAAACTCAGCAATCCTCCTGTCTCTGCCTCCCGAGTGCTGGGATGACAGGCGTGAGCCACCACGCCCAGCATTATATGTGGTAACCGGGGATCGAACTCAGGTCCTTATGCTTGTGAGGCAGGCGCCGGAACCACTGAGCTAACCCTCCGGCCCCAAATTATGATTTTTAAAGGTATTTTTTGCTTGTTTTTATCATATTTCTATTTTTTTATTTCTGTGTATTTTGTGTTGAGTCGGGTAGATTAAGTGTAGTCGGAAACTTTGTTGCATGTATGGAGGCCTCTTCAGAGTATCTACTTTCCAGTAATGCACTCTTGGCTTAGATAACTATTGTATTTCTCTAAAAATGGGACTTATTGGGCCGGAGATTTGGCTCAGTGGTTCCAGCACCTGCCTCGCAAGCGCAAGGTCCCTGGTTCAATCCCCGGTAACCACATACAGTCCTGGGCGTGGTACGCCCACTGGCAGTCAGTACCTCATACCACAGATGCTGGGTTTGGTGACTCAAGCCTGTAATCCCAGCACTCAGGAGGCAGAGGCAGGAGGATTGCTGAGTTCAAGGCTTGCCTGGGCTACATAGTGAGCTGAGGGCCAGCCTAAACTACAAAGCAAGACCCTGTCTCAAAAAAAAAAAAAAAAAAAAAAAGGAACTTATCTGGAAAACAAATTCTAGAATGAATTTTGAATAGACATCCCCTGAAAATGAGAACCATTTTGTCTTTCAAGGAAAGATTAATGTCAGTATATTTTATCTGAAGTTCTTGTAGAAATTAATATGAATCTGTTGGGACCTGAACTTTTCTCAATTGATTTTATTTCAACATTTCTGCTTAAATTTCACTGTCTTATTGCATTACTCAGGGTTTTAAAATCTTCTTGGTTCTGCTTTGATAAATTATATGTATCTACTAATAGTATAGGTTTGAGGTTCAATTTCATTATTTAGTAAGACTGACCATGGGTTTTGTCTATTGCTTATTCTTTAAAAGAAACAACTCTTTAAAGTCACTGATTTTTTTTGCATTCTTTTTTAGTCTTGATTTCACTGATTTTTGTCTGATCTTTATAATTTCCTTTCTTGGACAAGATTTGGATTTGAATTTTTCTTTTCTTTCTTTTTTCTTTTCTTTTCTTTTTTTTTTTTTAGGACTTTGGGACACATTCGTTGGCTATTTATTTGATTTGCTGTTTTTATGATGTAAGTATTCACAGCTATAAACTTTCTTTTTCACAGTTTTTATAGTCTCCCATAAGTCCCAAAAAATGCATAGTCATTTTTCTTTTAGAAGCTGTCTAACGTTTTCTTAATTTCTTCTCTCATCCATTCATTCTGAAGAGTGCATTAATTTCAATGCTTGCATAATTTCTATGACTTTTATCATTGATTTCTAGTTTCATTGCATTAAAATTTAATAATATTCATAATATAATTTTTTCCAGTTACTTAAACATGTTTTATGGGATAGGATATTGTCTATTTTGGAGAACATTCATATGCTTCTGAGAAGTGTGTGTATCCTGTTGTTGATGGAGTACAGTGGTACCTTGTTTCACAAAAAGTTTGATCTATGATTTTGAAAAAGATGGCCATGTTTGTGTTTGTGCAAAAAAGGTGGCCACAGTCATGTTTATTACCCAGTGCAGAATTTTCAAATACAGACAAAATATTGTCAAATGCTTCTTTTTGTAAGTGTATGTGTTTGCAAGTGAAAGTGTCTGGAAACTGAAGTACCACTCTCCTTTACTGATATCTATCATGTTGGGTTTTTTTCCATAGTTTGCTTCAACTGTGACATTTCTTTGTTGAGTTTTTCTCTAGTCTATTTGTGACAGTGCTGTATTGTGGTTCCCTGTAGAAGTGTAGTGATGTATATTTTATCTTTTATATCAAGTAGTGCTTATGTTATGACATTGGTGTGCTAAAGTTCAGTTTATATATGTTTATGATTGCTATCTTTTTGTGTTGAGTTCACTTTCTTTTCCACTTCTGATTATGTTTAGTTAAAATCTACTTCTGAGAAGATTAGGGGATTATTATTGCATACAATATTGCTTTCTATACTTTGATTTTTTAGTCTATTAATTTCTTTTTGGTTTAAATGTTGTTTTATATACAACATACCATTAGATTTTGTATCTTGATGCATGTTGCCAATCTGTGTCTTCTGATTGGGGAACTGAGACCTTTTACCTTGGTAACTATTACTGCAAACTATAGATTGATTCCTGTCATTTTCTTGTATAGCATTATTTTCCTGTAGCTAATTCCTTTCCTTGTTCTTCTGTTTAACTTCTCATTCTTCCTTGTGTATCCATCCATTTTTATTCTTGTGGGATTTTTAAATTTGTTTTTATTTTATTATTCTTTTCTTACTAGGCAAGCTTTCACCATATTGTTACTGGCCTTGAATTCCCTATATAGCCTAGGGTGGCTTTGAACTCACAGATATCCTTTTGCTTTAGCCTCAAGGTGCTTGAATTACCAGCATATGCCACCAAATTCTGCATGATGTATCCATTGTGTTAGATTTTTTGACATTGTTGGCTTCACTGTGTCTAAGATGTCCTTGAGAAATTTTTGAACTCATTTTTCCATTGCTTTTGAAATTTATGTAGGATACATCAGTCTGATTTGGAAGTTTTTTGGAGTTTGAAACACTTTATTCAAGCTCTCCTGGCATTAAAGGTTTGTGTTAACAGTTCTACTGCAATTCCAGTGGATTTAACTTTACAAGTGATTTGTTGCTTTTTCTTACCGTTTTTATCATTTTGTCCATGTGTTGGAAGTCTGGGATTTTGCCTATGGTCTGTTAATCAGAATTTCATTTCCTGTCATGCCGTTTTGGATTTTTTTTTTTTTTTGAGACAAGATCTTGCTTTGTAGTTCAGGCTAGCCCTGAGCTCACTATGTAGCCCAGGCAAGCCTTGAACTCATAGCAATCCTCTTGCCTCTGCCTCCTGAGTGCTGAGATTACAGTCATGAGCTACCATGCCCACTGTTATGGTGTGTGGTACTGATTGCTGGTGGGTGTGAATCACCATGCCCCGCACAGTGGTATGTGGTTATTAGGGGTCCAAACTTGGGACCTTGAGCTTGCAAGGCAGGTGACGGAATCATTGAGCTAAATCCTAAGCCCCATTTTGGAATTTTTATATGCCTCTTTCATCTATATGTTAAATTCTCCTCCCATATTTGGAAAGCTTCTGGTATTGTTTTTGGAAATCATTTTTTAATGCCATTTGTGCAACCTTCTGCTTTTTCACTAATTCTAATTAATCTTAGGCTAGTCTTCTTATATCTAGAAGGATTTTAATCTATTTTTCAAACCTGTTGTTTTCAAGGTATCTCTGAGTAACTGTTCTACCCAGAGCACTATCTTCTAGTACTGACACTGTGTCAGCTTATTGGCCTAAGCTGCTGCCATACTTTTAATAGTAGTTGTTCATCTGAATATCTGTTTAGGTGCTCGCTTCGGCAGCACATATACTAAAATTGAATATCTGTTTAGTATGATTTCATAGACTCTAAGTCTTTCCCAATCTGGTCAGTAATACTTTGTATCATTTTGTTTAGCTCATCTAACATTTATTAGCATCTTTTAAAAGTCACATTTTTAAGTCAATTATATGTAGAGTCATATCTTAATTGAATTAATCATACATGTCAGTGTTCCACATTATTATTATTTTTAAATCTCCTCTTTTACCACTTTAAATAATTAAGTATTGTGACTCTTGAGTTCCTTTTGCTCAGTGCTCCTGGCTTAAGCTTTGGGAGAGTTTGCTTCATTTTATAGCTATATTATTTCTATTTGTTGTTTGACTTTTGCTGAGGTGTGTGCTTGAATATAGCGGACCCTTTTGTTGCTAATAAGAAAACTTCTTTAGTTAATGTCTACTTTTCAGTGACACATTCTGGGAATTGCTTACTGTAAACCTCGCCCTTTTTGTCTCAAGGTTTTACCACTGTTTGGAGAAGTGACCACAGTGTATTGGCTTTAGCACTTCATTCTCTGGTACTGGGCCCAAATACTGACAATGAACAAAAAGGGAATCCAGACATTGACAGAGAAAACCAATTAAGAGCATCACATATAACACTTGGCAGTAACACTAATATCAGCAACAAGAAGAGCTCAAAGACAAAGTAAATATTGGCATACCCTAAAAATCAATATATACACATAGATTTATTTAAAATTTCATTTTTCTACTTTAAAAAATTTAGAAAAGACCATTAATTATGGAATGAAAGAGAACTATATATTCTTTAGAAGCTACCCAGAATTCTGATTTTCTATTTGAGGAAAACATTTCCATGTGATTTCCTAAGTTCCTTATCTCCTACCTTTACCTCTTCTGAAATCTGAGGTTCTTAGAGGCTTATCTAGTATGATTGGGCCTGGTTGGGCCTTTCAACCTGATATTTTTTTTTTTTTTTTGAGACAGGGTCTCGCTTTGTAGTTCGGGCTGGCTCTGGGCTCACTATGTAGTCTAGGCAAGCTTCGAACTCAGCAATCCTCCTGCCTCTGCCTCCCGAGTGCTGGGATTACAGGCGTGAGCCACCATGCCCGGCACTGTGGTATGTGGTATTGATGGCTGGTGGGCGTGAGTCTCCACACCCAGCATTATATGTGGTTTCCGGGGATCGAACTCAGGACCTTGCGCTTGCAAGGCAGGCGCCGGAACCACTGAGCTAACCCTCCGGCCACAACCTGATTTTTTCATACTCTACATATTTAGTATGTGAGAACTGCACAAATGGTAGTGCTATTTCTGTGTCCATTAAATTGGCAGAAGATTGATGTCTTTCAACCTGTACTAGGCTTTTGGTAAGGATAATTTGCCTTAGGAATAAAGATAGTGCATCAGTAAAAGAAAATTCCCTTCCTTTCCTCCAAGTTTTTCTAAATCTCCGTGCTGGGAAATTCCAGTTGGGTAGGACAAGTATTTGAAAGAAAATTTATGGGGAACTATCAGGAAATAACTACATGGTGTGTGTGTCATGAAACATACCTATAAGTGGATATGGAAACACTTTTACTTCCTTGCTGGTGGGACCTATCTCTTTTTCAAGGGGTAGACTGTGGGATATTGCTTTTACATGTTTATGCTAATCTTCTTAATTAGCATGGATAATTGAGAATTTACTATACTGTATGTATATTTCATTCTTATAGAAGTAAAAATACTGTTTTCTTTCCTGAAAACACTAATCAAAACAAGGTTTTGAGAAACCCTGATGACAAATAATGTATAGTGAAGATGAGTAGAATATGAATGTAGTGATCATTTGGAAAAAGCACTGGAAATAAGAGTTCAAGTTTTCAATTCAAATTCCAAACTCTCCAGTTACTGGCTCTTGAAGGTAATTAGTAAGTTACAGAGATGAACATAAATAAAAGAAGCATGAAATTCTTTACTGGGACAGGCTTTCTTGACCCATTTGCATGGACTTCCACTGATTTGTAAAATGCTGACTTTCTTATGCAAAAGTCTCAATGACTAGTCTTTTCATCATCAGCAATAGTTACCCCCATCCCGAATACTTTTACTGACATTTCTTTTTCTCAGAAGCTACACTGAATACATTTTCAAGGTTGACTCATACTGTGGCGCTGTGTTCTTAAACTGATTAAGCAGCCAGATGATTGCTTAACACAATTCGTCTATATAAACTATTTAATGAAGTTTAAATAGTAGTCATTGTCTTTATTTTATTTACTTTCAGTTATTGGTATGAGGCCCTTCTACTTTACCATGACTGTATCACTAAAGGGACAATGTCAAAAACTGATTACTTGTTAAATAATAAGATTAATCAATTAAAATATCCCTGTCCCATCTAAGCTACAGATTTAAATCTTGTTGCCCCCTGAGGATAATAATTGATGAGAAATTAATAAATACTGACTTTTATTAATGAAGTAATTCTCTTTTAAGGTGTAAAAATCATTAAGTAAAGCATTTTGCACTGATAACAGCTTAAGTGTTCTAAAAGCTTATGACACATTCAAATTGTTCATCCACCAAAAGGTCAGACTATTACCTCTACAACACTTAAGCTTCTGTGCTTTGTCATCTCTCCTCATTACCCAGAAATTCTGACTTGCACCACCTAATAATTACAAATAGATGATGGTGTACCTGGCACTTAGAAGGAGGTAAACTAGTGGCAGTAAGGTATCTCAGAACCAACAAATTCATGCATAAACTCTTTTCTCAGTGATCTGTTTTCAGAGGATGGAGAAATATATAGAGAGATCTCACCTTGAGAAATACAAGAAGACTTTGAATAATTTTATTAAAGCTTGACTTACACAAATATGGACTAAATAGACCTAAAAATGCATTTGATTATTAATAGGATCCCAGCAGAATGGTTAAATTCCTAAAAGAACATTCAAAATATTTGACATATACATGAATACATTCTGCATGTTTTATTTCCATATGTATGCATATATGTGTGTATACAGGTGCATGTATGCATACATATACTTTATGGATGTATATATCTGTACATGTAAAAAGATAGCTCTCTGTATCAGAAAAGAGAAGAAGAGATTGATTTTTACTGGTATAAAATCTTGCTAAAATACTCATTCACTCAATAAGAAACAAAACTGATATCCTACTGAGTAATAAAGTATAACAATTTGAGTTATCTTTTCTGAGAGAAATCTTTTGCATTTCTAATAGGAAAAAAAATCTATACCATTAACAAGTAATTCACAGAAACTGGCCCTTAATCGAAAATCATTTGTAAACCAAACAATGACATATGTGCTTGACAATTAGGGTGGTCCTATTAGAAATGTTCCAGCATGATATTGAGACACTATACAATGATGACTTGGTCCTACTTAGAATATGGCACAACTTTCTTTAACAGTACCAGTTTCTTTCCTTAGTACCTAGAGGGTGGCTTATGTCTTTATAACATTACCATTTTCCAGTGAAAGTCCCTATTTTGAACTAAAATAGATTATGCATTATTTCACTAAAAAGACAACTTCCTTTCAAGAGTTGTCCAGTGCTCTGCAGAATTTTTATGTCAGGGAAAGGGCCTTGGATTTTTGTAAACATTTCAACAACAGAGATACAAGAAATGGCTATATACAGTAACTATCAACAACAGGCCCCAGAATATCTTCCTATGTGATACTGAGAAATAAAAATATAAAGGTGTTCCTTAAGAAAATTATTTATAAAATATATGACATTCCCAACTTACGATATGCTTTCTTTTGCTTTTTTCACTTTTCTTTTTGCCCAGATACTCCTCTTTGTTGGACTAATTTGTACCTGTCGGAGTTCTTCACTTCAGGGTCACTTTTAGTCCTCGAAATTTAAAATAGTGCTCGCCTGTTGCACAGGACAGTATTTTGTTCATCTCAAAAGGCACATTTTCCCTTTCAGTATAAAAGTAGTATCATATGAAAATTAAAGCTTGTGTCCAGGATTTATTTGAACTAATGTCATCTCTTCAATAAAATTCAAGCATAACCCCATAATATATTGTTTCCAGAAATACATTATATTTTAAAATATTGCAACAAGAGACTAAAGAATAACATACTGAAGAGCATATGTGGAAATTTTTGCCTTGGAAATTAAAGAAAGCAAATAATGTCATCCAAAAAAATACAGCTATGACTGCAAACCAGGGAGAAAAACATAAGAATTTAATAACATTGACATTTTGACTGCTAATAGTTTACATATATGATCTCAAATCACCAGTCTTTTATACTTTTACAAAAAAATCCTTAAAAAATTAGTTTTAGATTTATAGAAATTAGAGATAAAAGTACACCCATTCATTATTTTATACCTCACATGCATTTCCCATGGGTTACATCTCACAGTCATAGGATACACTGGCCACAATACATCACTAGCGGAAGCCCATACATTATTCAGATTTTTTTTCATTTCAATCCAGTATTTTTTTTTTCTGTTTGGAGGTCTCATCCAGGATGCCATAGTACTTTTAGTCATCCTGTCTCCTTGTGCTCCTCTTGGCAGCTACAGTTGCTCACTTTCCTTCTACTGGGTGGCCCTGCAGTTTGGAGCACTGCCCAGGCATGATGGTCAGGGATTGTCACAGACTGCTTCTCTGCTAGAATTTGCCTGATATTTTTCTCATGCATATACTGGGATTCTGAGTTTTTGCATTACAGTGGTAAGTAAGTACCATTTTCAGCCACTTCTATCACAGGGACTTATGGCTCACAGATAAGAGAATGAATGAAAGAAGCTAAATTTTTTTTTTATAAAACAACATTGTCTAATTACATTTCTACTAAATTTCATACCAGGCAAAACCAATAAATTGTTTTTTTCTTTTGAGTGAAGATAAGTGAAGAAAGATAAGGACTGTCACCCCAAAATATGCCACATTTGTGTGCAGGTTACCACTGGTATGTTGGTTCACAAACTTGATTCCTTCCAGAATTCTGGTTGCAAACTGAGTTGGTTGAGGATGAAATCAAATTCAAAGGTCAGGGTCAATGTGGACCTTATGGGGAATTTGATTCACTTCTAGCCCAGTGACTTTATTTTTGCCTCTTCTGATCAGATTTGCTTGAATTATGCCTTTTATGATCAGATTTGGCTTGGAATACTTTTTTCCCAGGTTCTCTTGGCCTTTAAGTTTTAGTTTCAGAAGTCTGCTATAATTCTAATGGGTTTAACTTTATAAGTAATTTGTTGCTTTTTTCCTACAGTTTTTAAACTTCTATCCTTGTGTTGTACTTGTGGAATTTTGACTATAGTGCATCATAGAGTTCTTATTGTGGCTATATGGGATTTATATGCATCACATAGCTATATGTCAAATTCTTTCTTCATATGTGGACAACTTTCTGCTATTATTTCACTAAACAAGTATTTTATATCTTTTGTGCTGTCTTCAGATTTTTCCAGTTAATCTTACGTTATTCTTCTAGGCCTCAGGTAGCAGCACTTTAATCTTCTTTTTATGTTGCTTCATTTTTAAGGTATGGCCTAACAACTGACCACAACATCAGACCTTCTACTCAAGACACTTTGTCTTCACCTTGATCTGTTCTGCTACCCACACTCTTAGTAATTTTTATTCTTCTCAATTTTTGTTTGATACGTTGTCTTGAATAGAAATTCTTTGACAAATTGGTCATTCATGATTATTTTACTTAGCTCTTTTATTAGTGTCTGCTGTAGGTTTGCTCATCATCTTTTTCACAAAGTCCATTATGTTTTTAATTGTATCTTCATTGAGCTCACAAGTATATTATTGATTTGTTTTAATATCCTCTTTCATCATCTTACACAATTCAGCGTGATGACTTCTGATTTCTTCCTCTTTGATGTCACACTGATTAAGTTTGGGGGAGTTGGGACTGTTCAGAAGCATTTTGTTGCCTTGTCTTTCAGAATTCTATTTTCTCTTTTTTGTTCTGAAGGTAGTGGGTTGATTCTAGTGGAAAAATATTGTGAATAAAGATTTCTCTCCAGTTATCATCTCTTCAGTGATCCATTCTTGGTGTAACGAACTATAGGCATTTTCCTCTGTACCAGGATTTATCAGCACTTTTTTTTTTTTTAGCTGGGATTGAACTCTGTGCCATGATTTAAACACCACCATTAAGTTAGGAGGAAACGATGCACTGTCCTTGCCCCAGCACCCAGTTCTCTGGGAACAAACAGCGGTATTTTCAATGACACAAAAGGCAATCAGATCTTGGCATACAGAGAAAACGAACTTAGAGCAACAACTGTGCCACACTGCCCATAGTAACTAACTAAGCAATAATAATAATAATAGCATGACAAAGAGACTGCATATTGATATTAATCTAAGAACCAGTAATGTACTACCTTGCACCATGGAAAAGTGCCCTCCAGTTATATAGTACAAACACTAAAACAAATGAAATATTCTATACAGTAAATATCTGCTAACTGCAGCCACTGTACTTCTATTAGCAATAGAAAAGAATTCAGCAGGGAGATAGATCTAAATAGTAAAAACTATGTAAAGATTAAAAAGCTAGTGGTTATATTAGTAAAGTGGGGGTATTGGGAATAGAGGAATGAAAGAAGTAAAATGTGAAAAATTAAGCAATGGAATTAAGGAAGACAAAAAAGTGAGACAATATCTTATGAAAGGAGTAAAAGGAATTTATCAGAATTAGATAAAAATAAAAACAGAAATAAGAAACGTAGAAAAAAGGCAAAATAAAGGGGAAAACCCTCAAAAATGTGACAAGAAAAGATAAAAAGGAAAAAGGAAATAACTCCAAGCCCTTAAAAACAATGAAGAAGATAAAAAAAGAAACAAGTAAAAAAATTTCTTCTGTACTTTTGAATAAGCCGTTTATTTCCAGGATCTGCATACTAGGCTATTGTAATATGTGACTATGGTGGTATAGCAGATGAAAAGTTACTCAGAGATCAGAATTTAGTTCATTCAGAAAGAGTTCCAAAGAGGCTGCTTCTTTAGCATAAGAAAGCTTCAAGGGAACAGCATGAACTAGAATTATTTATAACTTAGGGACTAGTTATTTATTTATAACTCAAAGAGGTGAAAGAAAAGTACTTGCAGTATTTTCGTATAGGAGTTTTGGTCAAGAGAGAGAGAAGGAATATGATGGTTTGTTATATAACACATGTAGACCTAGTTTAAGCAATTTTATCAGGGCAAATGTAAGCAGTTTTACCAGGCCAGAGCAAATATATCTGAGATTACTGCTGATTCTGCCGACTATCGTCCTAGAGATCTTACCTAACTTTACCTGTGTATTTCAGGAACTTGGGAAGTGTTGCTCCCAAAAGCCTTTCATCTTTACATTCACATCAAGCACTCTTCCAGCCAGTTTCCCCACACTTGCCATCCAGTAAGTCACATTTTTCTCTGCCTTTATGGCCTGTGGATTTGTGAAGTTTCTCTCCAACCACCACTCCAGTGATCCCTTTGTCCATATACCCTAGGATGTGCCAGCCACCCAAGCGAAGGTATGTCCTTGATCACGTGGTTAGGAAGGGAAGGTACTCAAACTAGTTATCTTTGCTGGGGACGTGGGCAGTGGGGTGCGAGAGAAAGCAGGCTTCCGGAGTTAACACCAGCACGTTCACCCTCAGCCACAAGTGAAAGCCATACACGCTGGTCCTGGCTTCTCCTCATGGGCAGTGAAACCCTGGTCTTTTATGGCCTGACTTCACATGAGGTCTCTGTCTGTCCCACACCATCTAAGTGACTGCTTCTTGTGGATTTGTCTCACCCCATCAGTGGGTAACACGGGAAAGCCTTCTCTCCCTGGGAGTTGGCCTTCTCCATGATCAGGCTGGTTCATTCTTTCACTTCTGTTTTTTGCTGATGGACGTTGAAGGCCAGTTTCATTTAGTTATTGTGAACTATATTGCAATAAATATGAGCATGCATGTATTTATATGATACCATCTTAAATTCTTCTGGAATATAGTGAGGAGTGAAATAGCTGAATGAAATGACAGCTCTATTTTTGAAGAACCTCTATACTTCTTTCCATAGAGCCTGTGTAAACTTAATTTCTTACATCGGTGTAAAAGGGTTTTATTTTTCTCACATCTTTACCAATGTGTTTTTGTGTGGTATTAATAATAGTTCTTCCAATTGACTCTCTATGTAGTTAGATTTGCATTACCCTAATAGCTAAAAACTTAAGCATTTTTATTTCATACTTATTGGCCTGTTTAAATGTGTCTGTATAAATCACTTACCCTTTAAATGAATGAGTTATTTTATTTCTTAATCATTTGTGTATGTATATATGTATTTATCTATTTTGATGTTAATTTTTCTGAGTTCCTTTTGTATTCTTGATATTAGTTCTGTCAGAAGAGTGCCTAGCAATGTTTCTTCATTTTACTGTTTCCTTTGTTATGCAAAGCTTTTAAATTTGATCTCATTTATTGATTCTTCCTTTTTTTCCTGTTCTATTGAAATCCTAGTCAGAAAATCTTTCTGAATATGTCTTCGATTGTTTCCCTTGTTTTTTTTTTTGAGACAGGGTCTCGCTTTGCAGTTCAGGCTGGCCCTGAGCTCACTATGTAGCCCAGGCAAACCTCGAACTCAGCAATCCTCCTGTCTCTGCCTCCCGAGTGCTGGGATGACAGGCGTGAGCCACCACGCCCGGCTCCCTTGTTTTCATATATAATCTTCTCCTGTGCCTACAGCTTTGTTTCCCTTGTTTTCTTACAGCAGTTTCAAAGGTCAGAACTTATCCTCGGTCTTTGATTCATTTTGAATTGAAGTTTGCAAGGCATCAGGACCTAATTTCAACCTCCTCCAGTTCTCACAGCAGTTTGTCAAAGACCTGGCCTTTTCTCCAACATATTTTTTCATCCCTCTGTCAAAAATCAAATGGCTAAGGTTGTATGTTTTTTTCTGTACCTCTATCAATTCCTTAGTCTGTCTCTATTTTTGTGTATTTTCTGTTTTTATTACTATGGCTCCATAGCATACTTTGAAACTGGAAGTTTTTTTCTCAGAATTGTTTTGCCTTTTCTGGGTCTTTTGTACTTTGATATGAATTTTAGGATTGCTTTTTCTAGTTCTGAGAAGAATGTCACTGGTGTCTTGCTGAGGATTTCATTGAATGGTTGCTTTAGGGAGTATGGTCATTTACACCAATGTTAATTCTGCTGATCCATGTATGATGAAAGTGTTTTTATATTTTAGTGTCTTTCCTTAATTCACTCCCCAATGCTCTGTAATTTTCACTGTAGGAACCTTTTACCACAGTTAGATATATTCCTAAATGTATTTTTTGAAGCTACTGTGACAAGAATTATTTTATTTCTTTGTCAGCAAGTTCATTATTGACATAGAGAAATGCTGGGTTTTGGTTGATTATGTATTCTATCACTTTGTTGAACTTATTTTTGTTGATCTCAAAGCCTTCTGGTGGATTTTGGGGCGTCTTCTAAATATATAACTATATTATATGCAAATACGGATAATTTGAATTGTTCTTTTCCTTTTTTTTTTTTTTGAGACAGGGTCTTGCTTTGTAGTTCAGGCTGGCCCTAAGCTCACCTTGTAGCCCAGGCAAGGCTCAAACTCAGCAATCCTCCTGTCTCTGCCTCCTGAATGCTGGAATGACAGGTGTGAGCCACCACACCCGGCTTTTTTTTTTTTGAGGCAGGGTCTCACTTTGTAGTTTAGGCTGGCCTTGAGCTCACTATGTGGCCCAGGCCAGCCTCAAACTCAGCAATCCTCCTGCCTCTGCCTCCAATGTGCTGGGATTATAGGGGTGAGCCACCACACTGGCTCTTCCTTTTTTTAACCCTTTTAATTTCCCTCTCCTCTAAAATTTCTAGTAAATAACTAGAAATGGTGAGAATGGACCCATTTCTGTTTTTCCTGATTTTACTTAAGATATTTTCAATTTTTTATCATTCAGTGTGATGTGAGATGTGGGTTTATAATCTATAACTTTAATTATCTTTAGGTAAGATCATTTTAAACCTACTTTCTTCAGGATTTTTTTTTTTTTTTTTTTTTTTTTTTGCTTTTTGGAGACAGGGTCTCGCTTTGTAGTTCAGGCTGGCCCTGAGCTCACTATGGTGCCCAGGCAAGCCGCCGCGAACTCAGCAATCCTCCTGTCTCTGCCTCCTGAGTGCTGGGATTCCAGGCGTGAGCCACCACTCCGGCATTGTGGTATGCGGTGTTGATTGTTGTTGGGCGTGTCTCCACGCCCAGCATTATATGTGGTTACCGGGGATTGAACTCAGGTCCTTGTGCTTGTGAGGCAGGAGCCGGAACCACTGAGCTAACCCTCCGGCCCCTTCTTCAGGATTTTTAAAAATATGAGGTCATTGGGGCCGGAGATTTGGCTCAGTGGTTCCAGCATCTGCCTCGCAAGCGCAAGGTCCCTGGTTCAATCCCCGGTAACCACATACAACAATACTTACCTCATACCACAGATGCTGGGTGTGGTGGCTCAAGCCTGTTATCCCAGCACTCAGGAGGCAGAGGCAGGAGGATTGCTGAGTTCAAGGCTGGCCTGGGCCACATAGTGAGCTGAGGGCCAGCCTGCACTACAAAGCGAGACCCTGTCTCAAAAAAAAAAAAAAGATTCTTGTATTTTGGAATGAATGAGTGATTTCTTTCCAGGATCTATGGTCTTGCATCCAGCAAGTCCTGATCATCTCTGCTTCCCTTCAAAGCCTGTGCACCTTCCTTACCTATCTGTACAGTCCCAAAGGTGGCAACTGCTCCAGTCAGATTTGCTCTTGCTGGCAGACGGTCTGTCGTGGAGGTGCCACGGGGCACACGCTCAGGCAGACCACGGGGTGTGGATGGAAAGTGTGCTGACCGCCCTTTCAGAGCCAGCTTCCTCTCTAAGCCGCAGTCATCGGGCCTGGTTCCTCACCCCTGAGGCGAGGGCCTGTGTTCCTCTTGGCCTGAGAGTAAACTTCTAGGGGCCAGTGTCTCACCGGCATCCTCCCTGCGGTTCTCTCCTGTCGAGGTGTCCCCCCTGGACACTGTGGAAGGATAATGCTGGAAGCCCTGAAGTGGAGTTATTTTGGAGTCATTCAGTTGTAGGCAACTCGGTTCCCAAACTGGTATCTGATGAAACGCTCTTCGGCAATATGGCAGGTACTGCTCTGGGTTTCTTCTCCAGCTCTGGCTTGCAAGGAGGGTCCACTGACAGAGTAAAACCCATGCTGTTTCTAGTTCCCATAGCTGTGGGCTTTCCATAGCACTTGAACCACTGGCCAGGTCTGTTGTTTCTCCCTAGAGCTGCCAGCTGTCCTCAGCTTATCTTTTCTGTTGGAGGATTGTCCTCCTTCATAATCAGATTGGTCAACTGGCCAGCTGCCTGATAAGTGGGAGGAACGAAACACAGATTTGCCTTGGAGTTCGTGGGTGGCTGCAGCCCAGATCTGGAATTCACCAGCATGGAGCTGGCCTGGGGCAGGTTCCTCCCCTAACTTCCTAATTTTGACACTATATTATGGTTAAGAAATAACCCTTCTTAGAAAATATTCAACAAAGTAAAGAATAGATGTGGTATCTTCAAATTATTCTCAAAATGTCATTCCTAGACATAGTATAGATGAATGGGAGAAATACTTACATGATATGCATCTTATGTGTGCATGCATATGTACACATAAATACACATAATGCATATATAATACCACAAATACAGAAATGTAAACAGTGGTGGTTTGGGGTAGGGGGTTTTTGGGAGCTTCCTATCCTGCTCATTCAATTTTTATGCAAGTTTAGTAAAGTTTTACTAAATGCATTTTGAAATGTAATTTCAAAAAATATGAAATATAATAGCCTGTCTATAATTTATTATAAAATAAAAGGCGTTAAATATAGGAATAAGAAACTGGATATATCTATAGTTCAAAAAGTATTAAAATGGGCAAAGAAAATAGCACCACAACTATACTGATAAATTGGAAAATAATTTTCTAGAATTATAGCTGAAACACTAAGTAGCAAAAAAAACTATACTGTGGAAGACTATTAAATGAAAAATGTTCTTACAGTTTTTACTACAGATTTTAAAATATAGATAGAAGAGTTTATAAATAGCCTGGCTTTAGCTTTACAAAACTAGATATAAACAGCATTGGAATAATGCTTACAAAACAGTCTGAAAACAGTGATTATTTATGTGTAAATAGATTATGAGTATTTTGAGTATCTTTTTGTGTTTCCCAAATGTTAGACAGTCTTACCTATTACTTTTTTAAAAAGATATAACAAATCCTCAATAAATCTTATGAAAGATCCATGAAGACAAATTAGAAAAACATGTGCAATGCCTCTGGCAACTAAAGATTCTTGGAAGGATTTATACTAATTACAAGCAGATGTTAGATTTAAACAACTCTAATCACAGCCAGTGAACACCCGACCTTTGGCCCCAAAACAGTGCAGCCGGGAATGGAGACAGCCTGAACAGGAAGAGGGTCAGCAACTCAGAACTGGCTGCACACCGCTTGCTCATTGCAGAGACTTTCCAAGGGAGGAAATCTGTCTCCCTGTGCCTCATTAATTCGTTCAGGATATCTAAAAGACACAGAGCATCACAAAAATGGGGAAAGAAGGAGTAGGAGATGTATCACGGTAACTTCATTGGTGCGTCACGTAAGCCGTGAGGACAAACCTTTTAGAGACGAGCGTCCAAACTACAACCCAAAACACACTTACTTATCGCAAAGTGCCAACACTGCAATTAAATGTCATACTGAGGTTTTAGATCAGAGAAACAATTCATACACTGATATCTTTTGTCTTAAAGGAAAAGCACTATAATAGAACTTGTGATGATACAAACAGCCTTTTATTGAAAGGTAGAAGTTTGCATTTGCTGTGATTTTGGACAGGTAATGTGACCAAGCATTAGTGTTTTAGGCATGCTGATAATCTTTCAGTCACTGGCTCATTGTTAGTTTGAGAGTAACACCTGTGACACTCAGGTCGTCCGTTAGTCTGGGATGACTTGGTTCGTGGACTGACATGGACAGCACTGAAATAACTTTTCAATGTTTTTCAGCTTGTGAAAATAGTGTGAGAGCTCAAATATGGAAACAGATAATGCAATACATTTGTAATAAAAAAGACAAATGAACTCTACTCTTATACTGACTATGAGAACCAAAGAGCGAAGGTAAAAGGGATGACAAAAGATTGATTAGGCAAATACAAATTTAAAATCCAGAGGATATTAATATCAACATTATGAATTCAAAAATATTCAACAAATAATATTTATAATGATAAAAGAAAAAATTGATGTAGCACTAGTATTTATTTACTAAATAACTAAGAATAAACTTTTGGTTAGAATACCAATGTAGTTAGGTATGCATATGGTATTTTATATCTATCTGTGTCTATCACTATAGTACTTATTTTCTTATAGGACAGTTATAAAAACTGATCTGAAACTAAGCAGATTAAAAAGTGGAAAACTGCAGATGTGTGCAGGAGTTCAGCAACTGCAATTAATCCTCCAGAGTAGAGATCAAAGACTGAGCTGAAGCAAGCAGCACAGCTCCCCAGCCCACCCCAAGCACTTTGGGACAGGATACAGAAGTGTCCGTCAGGGAGAAAGAGAAGAAACTGTCCTTCTCCTTTTCCTCTTCCTCCTCCTTCTCCTACCCTTCCTCCTCCTCCTCCTCCTCCTAACTAGTCTAAAATCAAAATACAGTTTGTTTCTTTCTTAACCCTTATGGGACAACTCAGTCAACACCTCTCTTGGGAACAGAAATCTATGTTTAGGATAAATACAACAGTGCCACCCAACATAGGGAAAGATCCCTAAGTAATGCTATAACTACACTGTTGTGTTAAGAGATAGTGACATACTGTGGGGAGAAAGGAACCCTTCTCCACTGTTGGTAGGATTGCAGACTTGTGCAACCATTGTGGAGATCCGTGTGAAGATTTCTCAGAAAACTAGGACTAGGGGTCCCATTTGACCCTGCTATGCCCCTGCTAGGAATATACCCAAAAGAATTTTTAAAATCACATTGAAAAGACAGATGTACACCCTTGTTCACAGCAGCTCAGTTCATGATAGCTCGATCTTGCAAACAACCCAAATGCCCATCAACAGGAGAGTAGATAAAGAAGATGTGTTTTTTTTTTATAAAATGGAGTATTACTCTGTCATAAAGAATGACAAGATCAATCCATTTAGGTACAAATGGAGACACCTGGAGGATATACTAATAAGTGAAATCAATAGATCACAGATAGGCAAATTCTGGATCTTCTCTTTGACATGAACACCTGTAGATGCAAATGAGCTCTAGAAAGTATGGCAGCTTTTATAGAGTGGGAAATTTCCATAGGAAATTTGGTGTGGGAATGTAATGAGGGGAAGGAATAAATATGATACAGAAAGAAAATAAAAGAGTATGTATAAAGGGGGTGGGGAGGCGTGGGTAGGTAAGGATATGGGTAAAAATGAGAATTAACTTGTGTCATATACTGGCACAAATTCCCCAATGTTATATGTGATTGTGAGATGTATAGAAATTGTACCATTAAAGAATTCAATTAAAAAAAAAGAGGTAGTGACATGTTTACTCCCGGCAAAGAGTTTCTAAGCTAAATCCTGTGCCATTAGCAAAACAAAATGTTGTGTGTACATTTTTAACAACTCTACAAATGTGTCCTTTATCTACAAGATTGGTTCAAGGCAAGACTCTGCCTCAGGCTTAGGTAACTGACTAGCCTCCTGGTTCTCTAAAAGAACCTGTTTTTTTATGGATTCAAAGTCAAAAAATAAATAAATAAATTGGTTTTGGCTATGATACTGCCCATTAAAATTCATTTATGCTACATTATACATTGCTTGGGGCTGATGTCTCCTGCACTCTTTCAGGCTATCAAAATACAGTGGTTCTTCAAAAGAAGAAAGGTGATATTCCTATATCTTCTTTAGATCAGTTCAGGTGGGCCTTTCAGTCCCTGGCCGGACAGCATCAGCACCTCTCCTCAGCCTGAAGTAGGTTCATAAAGTCAGACTATCAGCCTTCTGTAACCCCATGGAAAATAAGGAGCTGAAGTCTCAGCAGGGAAATGAGATGGCAAAAGAAATTAAAAAAAAAAAAAAACCAGGTGGAAAGGAGACCAAGAAAGAGATTTTAAAACTATACTTTAAAGAAAAACTGCAACTTAAAGACAAGATTATATTCTGCTTCTGGAGGCTTGGGATCACTGTCCTTCCATTACATATTCCCCTTCCTCCAGCCCAGAAAGCCACTGCCTGGGCAACAGCATATCCCGCCCTCCAAAGGTATGCAGATGGCTTGCACTGCACCCCGCGACACAGGGAGCAAACGTGGCCTAGATCTCCCACCCTGAAGACAGCCCTCTCCATGTGCCCTACTCCAGTTTGCAAGGTCTCATTTCTATTCTTCGAGAGCATCCTATCTCTTTCTCTAGTAACTTTGCCATGTCTCTCCTACCAACAGAGTCTAAAAATTTTTCTTGCACGGTGACAGGAGCAGATCTACAAACTTATTTTAAAAAAGGGAGGATTAAGTTCTTTATTTCAGCCTCAGGGACCACAGACCCAACTGGGTGACAACAGTAAGAAGTTTAGGTTTTATTCTGAGGCACTAAGACTTGCATTAGAAAGGCAGTTACGGTTAGGTGATTTAATATGTATACAGTTTTGAAAAACAAAAATGTGATATCAATTGATAATTTTAAAACAAGTTGGTAAAATTCAGCAGGCTTTCATGATTAGAATTCTAGGCGATGAAAGAATAGAGAGAAATTCTTTAAAGGCAGAAAGAGTCTTTGCCAGAAACTACCACCAAAAAAAAAAAAAAGGAAGAAAGAAAGAAAAAAGAAACCTATAGACCATTAAGTCACTGGGAATTTACTACGTAGGATCATTCCTATGGTAAGACAGTCAGTTTTTCCCAAGTCACGTTGCAAAATGAATAACATGGTTCAGTTAAAAAAGGAGGGTGGGCAAAAATGGCATTTCTAAGGTCACACCTTTGTTTGGGGTAAATTCATAATCTTCATATATTTTAGGGTACAATAAATGGCCTATGTTTACATATTTCATTAGTAAGACAGCAGTCTGCCTTTTGATTATTGTACTAGGGCTTGAACCCAAGGCCTTATATGTACCAGGCAAGCTCTTTATAATGAACTATATCCTCAGTCTTTTAACAAATACTTTTATTTTGGGACAAGGTCTGGCTAAGTTGCCCAGGCTGACCTTGATCTTGTGTTCTTCAAGTTTCTGCCTCCCAAGTAGGTGGAGTTACATGTGTGCACTACCACACCTATTTTACAGTTTTTATTTAGATGTATTCATTATGGGGTTGGAATTAAGTAGCACAATCCTTATGCTACATTTAGGTGTTACTGGCAGTACTCAAATCACAGCTAGAAATCAAAATTGCTCAAGTGGAAAACTTCTTGGTGGAGGAAGCAGAAATAAACAAAGACAAGCAAAGTGAAAACAGGGGCCCTACCCAGAGCTTGGTACAGCAAGGAGGCCATTCTCTCTCTTTTTTTTTTTTTTTTGCTGTACCAGGGATCAAACTTGGGCCCTTGTGCATACAAGGTTGGTGCGGTACTACTTGATTAAATCCCCAGCCCCAAGGAGGACATTCTCTATCACCTGAGTCTGCCAGGGACTTGAAGGCAGCAACACGTGCAAAAGCTTTACATTGGAGAATAAAACAAGGCTTCTGGTGTGCACTGAGTGGAGGGAACCGGGTGACGGCCAATCAGAAAGAGGGTGCCCTCTGTGACCTCTTTGGGAAGACTGTCTAGCATTCTCTGGATCATCCTGAATTGAAAGCCAGGGCAAAAATTAGGGAAGCTTGGAGTCACTGATCAAATTCTAATAATTCTGGGCTGATTGTAGCAGAGATTTGGGGTCAAAATTGAATTGATACATAGTCTGGCCATTATGTAATGGCATATTCACCCTCTCAGTCCTACTGTTGGTCACTCTCTAACTTGTGAGAGGTTGAATGATTCAGAGACCGTCAGTGATCTCACAGGATGGTCTTCAGTTTATAAATATACTCAAACTCCGAAAGATTTGGCACTCAGTGTCTGCCAAACAGACATGGCAAAACATAGAAATCCTCTCCACTGTCATTTCATAAGTGTTTTCGGATAAATTTAGATAAATTTTTAGTCTAGGTGCTAACAAGTGTTGCTTTAGATAGGTCATTCCTTAAATAATAAGTTGTGTTGATAAAATTGTAACAACTTCTGAAACTTTATAGCCCTTTCCAGCTATGACAACAAATGAGTTGAATCCTTTTTACAAGCTTCCTTGCTCTGTGAACACAGAGTAGGATGACATTATGTTTATATTAATCAGGACTGAATCACAAGGGAAATTCCTGTCTTTAAATCTTGCTTAAGGACCAGGGAAATGTAGGAAAGGGCTTCATAAACTGTAGGTCATGACAGCATAGATATATTGTTGTCCAGTCCACTGTAGGAAATGCCAAAAAACCCTGCCTGTCCAGGTCTATGGGCACATGGAATGAGTCAGAACAAAGATCTACTGTACTGGAGCGAGGGAATTTAGGGCCAAATGATGACAGGATGCTGTTTGGAATAGGGCTAGAAAAATATTTTGTTGCTGGCATTGAAGCCATAAAGAAATACATATGTGTTGGATTTGTTTTACTGGCAGAGTGTGAAGACTTTTTAATATAAAGACTGCAGTGACAGGTGTGAGCTTTTGCCTAGCTTCTGTTTTCAAAGGGATGTTAGTGAGCTCCTTGTAATGGCCTATTAAGAACTACTTAACCAGTCCAGTAATGGTTTCTGTTCGTGGAGTTTTTAACCCATCGAAGGTCAGCTACAGTGTGATGATAATTATCTGAGATATATTTGAAATACAGTGGCATATGAAGAATAGAAACAACTTGATTGTGAATGGAGGGGTCCTTTAGATCCTTAAGGAAGAATATCCCCAGTGTATGTTTAGTATTAATGTGTTTTTTTCTTTTGCTAAGTAAGTCTTTTCCTTCTCAATTTGCAAAGGAAATTGTTTTACTCAAGAGCCAAAGGTTTGTAGTGAAGGGTTGAAAGTAGGAAGAACCTGTGGGTCATTTGCAATATCTACAAATTAGTGCTTTACTTATTCTGAAGAATTTGGGCACATGTGGCAAAATATAACATGAGAAGAGTAGCAGCCATATCTCCAGGCATTGATGAAGTTGACCTATACTTGTAAGTTTTCACCGTAAGTGTCTAAGGACATAAGGTACTTTTCGCTTTTTTGGATCACTCTCATTAATCCGAATTGCAGGATCGTTTTGTCTTGATTTTCCCTGTGGAAGAACAATCTTTTCTCCTCTGGTGTCCCTTCAGTTTATACTACTAACAGTGTCCTCGTCAGTAAGTGATTAGTTTGACATGGCTGCTTTAGCTGTTTGATTGGCAAGCCACAAATTTGAGTCCTGTATTTTTATTACTGTTTTACTAAAACACTTTCTAAGTATTCTGCCACATGTTCTAATTCAAGTACAGGAGTGTTTCCAATTCTGATTTGTTTCTGAATAAGATATCTGATGCAGGTTTAACTACACTGACAAACTGATGTAAAGTTCTATCACAGGAATACCTTTTTCAACATTCTAATATTGTCAGAAGTATTATCTGGTTTGTCCTGAAAGTTTCCTTTTCATCTTTTCTTTATATAATTCAATTATAGTGCATTCAATTTTTATTAGAAACTTTCCCTGTATGGTTGTAGAAGGCTTTAATCTTTTTCTTTCTTTTTTTTTTAGTGTTTTTCTGGCCTTTGAGTTTCTTTTTTAAAGAAGGGTCTCACAGATCCCTTTGAGGCCAAGAAGTTTCTACCACCCAGGAGGTCAGCATCTGAGCTTTTGGCTAATATGTGTCCAAGTCAAGTGACCCAGGATCTACGTACTCCAAGTAAATCTAAATCCATCTATGAATAGTTGCTAACCTTTCCTGGGTTGTTGGCAAAAGGACAAAGGCACCAACTGAGGAAAGACACAGAAAGAGTTTATGGAAGGAAAGAGATCAGAGGATAAAAGGGAAAAGAAAGAGCTGGCTCAGGGAGGCAAACACAGGACCAGGAGAGGAGGATTTTCTAGGGAAATGAGTTTAATTTCTTTCCACTTAAGTTTACTTAACTGCTTACTGTCTTTGTTCAGTGGACCAATTTGAGATTCAGAATTTAGAGGATTCTGCATCCCAATCAAAAAATGTCACACATTTAATGAAAGAAATATTATTCCCTCTCTTTCTTGGATTTTCCCAAATGAATAATTTCGTTCATGTCAAATGATCACCACGTTCTTGGCTAATTTACCCCGTTCAGGGAGATTGGCACAGTAATTAGGCTTAGAGCAAAAGTACATTCAAGAAGGGACTAAGAAGGGACCGATTTAAATGTATATTATTTAATCACAGCTGGGAGGTGGAAATGGAAGCCTTGTGCGTTTCATGGTTTGGGCCTCTAACCCGGACCACTGAGTCCCATCTAATCACTACCCCTCCTTGAACCCCCACTTGATAAAGCCAGAAAATATCCTCTCTGAATCAAGTCAAGCTCTCAAGACAAAAAGCCATACCGAAGGAGAAACTTGATCTGGTTTCTGGTGACCATGTGATTTGTCCACACAAATGCCTGTCCCTGAAGAACTGAAGAAATGTATGTCTGTGAGGTCACATACAATGAGAGCGAAAGCGGCTGTCCCTGTGTCTGGGCTGTGATTCTCCTTCTGGTGGCGAGTAGCACTTCTAGATAGTACCACATAGAAATACCAAAAAGAAACACGAAACACAGTGACAAGGAATAGACTGATTCATTGAGGAGGAATCTTTCCCCAGATGATTAAATGTGCGTGTTTCTGAGCAAGAACCAAGGGCAAGTCTGCCTGTCAAACTGAGAGTAGCCGAGGAACTGGGCACAGAGCAGAATCCCGACCCTGTGCAGATCTGTCATCTGAGTCCACGCCCAAGACAGGGCCCGCAAGGTGCGAGGGGACTCTGCGTCTCAGCATCAGGGTGAAGGCCAAGGTCCCGGGTGACGCATCTCAACAAGGGCTCTGAAAACACAGGAAATGAGAGTTGCCTAACAAAACTTCAGATCTTCCCTTGGCGAGGGAGTCAGCTGCCATAATTGACATTTTGATGACTTTGCAAGACAGTCAGGAAACCGTCATGGGGGGAAAACACCCCACAGGAAGCCTCTGGGCGTGTTCTGATGCGAGGACACTGGCCAAGGAAAGCCGAGGGCGGCTAGCTAGAGGTGGTCTGTCCCACGGTTTCACGTGTGTACGTGGCTCTCGGTGGTTGTGCCGAGTTGGAGGCGGGGCAAAACGTAGGGGCCCCTGTTGTTTGGGGCTGATTGCCTCAGCGGTTCTGAGTTGCAGTTGTATCGTCACTCGTGTCTGGCCTTCGTGTGTCTCTGTTTTCAGACTCTCGAGGAGGGCAGTGACTTCTTTTCTTTAGTCTAAGAATTCTTCACTGAACTGATAGCTGGAGCTAGTCTAGTGATTAATAAACGGGACGGTGTGGGAGGCTCTCTCTAGTCCCTTGGGATACGTTGCAGGTGACCCCTGGCCAGATTGCCTTGGAGGCAATTTCCTTTTCACAGCCCACTCCGAGTTCTCATTTCCTTTCTTTTTGTCCTGCCAAACGAGCTGGTGCCCTGAAGCTGGTGCCCGGGTGAGCGCCTCACCTTGACCTTGCCTACCCAGAAGCATTCCATATTCTAAAAAGGCTGTTAGAAACTCTTTGAAGTCTAAATCCTTCCCTTCTGTTCTTCTTTTAAATTGTCAATAATATGAACACAGCAATCTGCACACAGAGGGTGATCAATAAGTGATTCTGACTCACTTTAAAATGCATCACGCATGCACCGAAGTGCTGGTCCTACTCAGAGAAAAACGGGCTCATTAAAATGGTATCACACCAGGTCATCCTTGTTTTCTTCCCTCCAAATTATTAAATGTGCGTGTCGCTGAGCAGGGTGCTTTGCAGATTACTTAAAAAGGAAAGAAAATCTATTTTTGATTGTGGGGAAATCTTAAAGAGCCGGAGACAGAGTCAGTTTCAAACTGCTTTTGCACCTGATCAAAATTATAAGTGGCTCTGCTCCACAGAGGAAGAGAGAATTAGGCTGCTCATTAGCAAGGCTTCTTGTATTCTCGGCCCCACAATGTCAGACAGACCTACCCCAGAACTCGCAAATTGCCTGCTGATGTGTGAGTTAAGAATAAAGAACTGAATAAAGACTCTGAGGTTAAAAATCACAGGAGAGGGACTCAGTATAATGTAAATACTCTACATTTTTAACCACAGTTCTCTGTAGCCATTGGCTTGAGTTTTGTGTCTGTTCTGGAGTGCGTCTGACTTATGTCTGTCAGGAGCGCTCCACGGCTATTTGTTAGTGCTGCATCCCAACTTTCCTTCTCTTTGCCTTTGTCAAAGATACTCACAGCTAGATTCTAGTTTAAAAGGCAAGGCCAGATTTTAATCAGCAACATACGATTGTAGTAGAGAAGAGTCCAGCATTGCCTGCTTTCCGTATTTGTTATATGGAGGTCACTGGGCTTCTATGGGATGATGAGGCCTGTATGCTGGACGCTAGGGGAATTGGTGAAGAAAGAAATCACAGAGTGTGAGGAGCTGTGCGTAACCTGTCTGGGCTTAATAAGTGGTGTGCATTGGAATTTGGGTCCCCCAGAGGTCCTCCCTTTGGCTGTTGGCTCAGGCAGTTCTTTTCATTTTCATCTGGTAGACTTGAGTTTTCTCAGGCAGGCTCTTGAAGCAAGGTTAGAACATCCCAAGGACACAGCCTTGAGCTACTCATAACTGAGACAGATGTGTGTTCAAGTCTTTACGGGCCAAGGCTGAGGCCTGGTGGGAGGCAGGACCCGAGCAGCCTCGGTAGAGTTCCGTCAGAGCAGAATCTGTCACCTTCAGCCTTGTCCTCGGTGTAACCGTGAGGCTTTGAAGTCGCTGAAGGGTTTCAAACTGTAGGAAAGATCAATGAGAAATATAGTTAGATTTCTTTTTAAGTGAATATTTTATTTATTTCTTGTTTTTACAGTGCTGTATTGTCTTTGAATTGTTTTTAAAAATCTAGTTGTTGGGGTTTTTTTTACAATTTTTTCTAAGGAGGATTTCAGAGCCTTATTAAATACCCTTAAGCAGCTGAACTTACTAAATTTCCTTTATGTTTAATATCTTATTTTAAAATGTTCAGCTTTTATTTCAGTAACATGATTATCTAATTTAAGCACTTAAACTAATTTAAACACTTAACTCTTATTTACCTCATAAATTAAAACTAACTTATCTAAAATTTTTCATGAGTATACATAAATTTAGTAAGAAAATACTGCCATAATCCTGATCAATTATGCTAAAATATTATAGAAAATAGAATTATAAGGCTAATAAAATAAGAAAATATAGTGGTAGATATTCAAGATTTCTTTATGCAAAATATTAACACTGCAGATTTTAGATTCTTAAATTTTTTTGTACATACTCCTAATTTTTCCTGAGTGAAAAGATCCTTAATCATTAAAGATACAAGGTCCTAGGATGATTTCCTTGCTCTCTAAGTTGTGGTTTAAAATGTGCAACATGAAACTTACCATCTGTACCATTTCTAAGTATAGTGTTCAGTTGTGTTAAACGCAGTTACATCTTTGTGCACCTGACCTCCAGAACTTTCGTATGTTATGAACTGGAGCTCTCTGACAATTGAATATCTGCTCCCCTCTTTCTTCTTCTTCCAGTCCCTAGCAGCTCCCATTCTACTTTCTGTTTCTGTGAATTTGATTACTGCTGATACTTCATATAAGTAAAATCAGGCTTTCAATAACTGGCTTATGTGTTATAATTTCCTTCCTTTGAAAGACTAAATTCTAGGATGATTCTTAGTAGGATGCCTCTCAGATTTGAATATCCTTAGCTTCATAAAATATATTTATTTCTCAGTACATTACTTTGACTGGTGTATATGTGGGAGAAAATGTGTATTTATGTCCTAAAGCTCAGAGAAATATTTTTTATCAAACTGATAAAAGGGAAAAGCTTTGAGTTAATCCAAATAAAATAAATCCAAATAATCCAAATAAAATACACAGGATGAGAGAGTTGGTGTCAATGAGTTGACAAGCAGGCTGTAGTTCAGTAATAGAGATGTGCCCCATGTCCATGGTATAGAGAGGCTTTGCAACATTATAGCACACAACACAATATTTAGTTAGCTTTTAAAATTAATTATATTGGTACAATTAGATATACATAATGACTTCCTTCATCATAGGGAATTTGTAACTGTACATAATATATCTTGATTCTTCTTTTACCCCAATCCCCTCCCCTCCTTTCAACGTCTCTTCCCTTATGTACTTATAAGAGCTTTGTTTCCAGTTTTCTCTTCTATTCTTTTTCCCCTTCTGCCCTTTCCTCTCCTCCCTCACTCGTTCCTCATCCTATTTGAATATCTTCTTCCTATTTGCCAGTACCTATTATATATTTTGGTTCTTATTTGTCCTTTAAGTTTTTCACACCAGAGAAACAATGTGATATTTAAACATGCTTTCCACCTTCACTGGAAGAAAGTCAGCTTTCCACATGCTGAAGATTAAAATTAAACCCTTATCTCTCACCATGCACTAAGCTAAAATTGAAATATGTCAAAGATCTGAATATTAAAACAATATACTAAATCTGGAAAACAGAATAGGTAGAACTCTTGAAAGTATAGGTGTAGACAAAGGCTTTATGAATAAAACTGAAATTGCACTGGAAATATTACAAAGAATCAATGACCAGTATTACATCTTATTAAAAAGCTTTTGCACATCAAAAGAAATCGCCAACAGAGTGAAGAGAAAACCTACAGTGTGGGAAAAAATTTTTGCCAGCTGTTCTTCCAAAGTCTAGAATATATAAAAAACTCTCCCAAAACAGTCATATGCCCCAAATTTTAAAACATAATCCAAAAATGGACATCTGAAATGAATAGACACTTCTCAGTTGAAGAAGTGCAAACAGAAAATAAACACATAAAAAATGTTTAACAGCACTGAACATTTCAGAAGTGCACATTAAAACAATGCTGAGATTCCATCTCACTCTAAAAAGAAAGTCTACCATCAAGAAATAAACCAGTAGGCCCAGAGGGTTAGCTCAGTGGTTCCAGCACCTGCCTCGCAAGCGCAAGGTCCTGAGTTCAATCCCCCGTAACCACATACAATGCTGGGTGTGGAGACTCACGCCCACCAGCAATCAATACCACATACCACAGTGCCGGGCGTGGTGGCTCACGCCTGTCATCCCAGCACTCGGGAGGCAGAGACAGGAGGATTGCTGAGTTTCAGACTTGCCTGAGCTACATAATGAGCTCAGGGCCAGCCTGAACTACAAAGTGAGACCCTGTCTCAAAAAAAAAAAAAAAAAAAAAAAAAGAAAGAAAGAAAAAAAGAAAGAAAGAAACCAGTAGCAAATGCCAGTAGGAGTGTAGACTAGTGCAGCCATCGTGGAAATCAGTGTGGAGATTCCTCAAAAAGCTACACTAGAGGTTCCATTTGACCCAGTATTCCTCTTCTCGGTATCTTCCCAAAGAATTGAATGCATCATACCACAGTGACCTATGTGCACTGTATAGCAGAACAATTTGTAATAGCTAAATCTTAGAAACAGCCCAAATGCTCATCAATGGATGAATGAATAATGACATGGGTTTTTATACAACGGAGTGCTACTTTGCCATCAAGAAGAAAAAGTTTGAGACATTTCCAGGTAAATGAATGTACCTTGAGGCCATACTCTTAAATAAATGAAATAAATCAGACACGATATTTAGTGATAATATTTCACCTCCCAATATTAAGAATCTCATATAGAACTGGCCTTACTAATTTAAAAAATTGTTTGGTGGTTTTGTACTGATGTTCAGAATATTATGAATTTTCTTCTTGAAATAATTGGAATTAAGCTACTGTTAACAATTTTGGACATAAGTGTTGGTTTTTAGGAACTGTTCATCAAATGCTTGCATTTGTCTTTTAAACTAAGATTGTTGTCAGTTTGCTTTATCTTCTAATTGGAATGTTCACTTTTTTGTCTTCTTAGATATTTAAATATAGTTATGCCTGATTTCAAAAACTTTTGGACTTGATAACTCTTTCATATTTGTATATTCTTTCTGTTTTACTAGAAGATAGAATTTTATAGTTCAAAACTGATAATTTTTATAAATGTTAGGAAATACCTAATTAAATTCCAGTCATCCTCATAGCTTGGTCTGGTTTTTCTTCTCTTGTAAGCTCTTCTTAAAACACTTATGTGCACAATATGATTGTGTTCTTTATAGATCTGTATTGTCTTGTCTCTCTGTGCCTAATAGCTGTCTTTTCAAATTGAAAGGTCCTTTAGAATGAATGAAAGAAATGTTTTTAATATCTAGGGAGTCAAAGGATTTATCCATGCAGAAAGGTAAATACATATTTCAAACATTCATTCAAATTGCTTCACTCAGTTTCTGACAAAATATTTTGCTATGATCTAAAATAATGAAATAGTTCATATTACAAAGTGACCAGAATGATTCTATCATCTCTAATTTCTTTCTAAAAATCTTATTGATCATGTAAGAAGGAAAATCATCATCTCTAAGCATCTAAACTATAAGCTTTCTAGTTTTTATCACCCTAGATTCTTGGGGAATAACTGCAAATATTAATGTCAGAAAAAATGACATTGGCCCTGGAAAACTGAACAAATTTTAGGTAGATATGCCTAGGAATAGGTCAAGGAAGTGTAGATGAGAAAAGTCCTTCCTTTGGCAAGGCCTTGTGTCCAGGAAGCCTTTCAGGAGTCAGAGCCAAACCCCAGCAAACCATCTGAACTTGAATTTCACCCCTAGTACTCTTTGCAAAGAAGGGAAAACAGAAATATGTGTTTAATGAAAGGATAATACCATTTTAAAGAAAGAGTACATTTTGGTACAAGAGAAGAAAATTTTTTCCTCTGAAAAATATGTGTGTGGTATTTATGAGGGAAATACTCTTAAAGCAATACCATACAAACATACTGCTGCTTACACTACAGCAAAGGTCAGCAAAAAAAAAAAAGCTCTGAGAACCCTGATAGCCTATGTCATCATGATATAGATGTTTGCTCCTGAGGACTCCAGCCCATAGAAATAAGACTGCCTACAAGGAAACTGTACTGTTTAATAAGCGGATCTCTGCAAACTAATTTTGTTCTGGCAAATACTTTGCTAATTTGAATAAACAACATAGATGGGCCCTTTGAACAGTCAGCTAGCTTATCTGACAACAGATTGCTCATCAGAACTGCTTGGCCCACTAATCCCAAATTATTTCAAAACTGTACGTGTCACAACCATTTACTTACCCTTGTGCAAGAAATTGCAAGTTTCTGGGCAGAATCAAAATGGAGTCACCTATGCCAATCCTAATCAAGAGAAAGTAAACAGAGCTAGAAGGTGAAGAAGTAAAGGTTCCTTACGTATGACTGCCAGGGAGTCAACTCTGCCAAAAGTACAAGGTCACACCAAGGGCCCCACTACACACTTAAACCAAAGTACTGGTACAAGGACATCTACGCAGCAGCTATCTCTTCAGCCTCAGCCTGGTATCAGGATGCCTATTAATCCCTGGATCAAGGACAGCTGTTTCACAATGTGTACATACTCCTTTGCCTTTTTCTTTTCAAAACTTCTTGCCTCAACAACGACAGTCTGTGTGACACTGTTTTCCATTTTGATGCTCTGTTATTTCCAAGAGAATAGCATTATTCTTTACAGAATGTCTCCAATTATTTCCTTTATTTAGACTGATCCGGCAAAAGTCTTTCCTTACACGCCGTATTATTCCTTGAACTCTCTCTTCTGAGGTACTGATCTGTAAAGTGATCTTCTACCTGTCATAGTATGTCTAAAAACCCTAACTTTAATTGACAGGGCTTTTAAGATGGGACTTTAGGGAACTGGCAGTCTACCCTCCTGAAGGTCATAAGACCTGGACCTCCTTGCAGCCTCCTCTCTAGGCCCTCTGTTTGGAAACTGTCCCCTCTCCCCATACATTCTATGTTTGTGATGCATCATAATTACAGTTATCTTTATATATATAGCCCTGTGTGTATAAACATATATATTACACACACACATATGAAACATATATATATATATGTTTCTTGAAGTTCATGTTTAGGACTCTTTCTCTATATTGGGTCCTAGGTCATATATGTTTTTTGAAATCCTCCTGAGTTTATTTTGTGTCCAGGGTTCAATAACTGTGTCTCTCAGTGTGTCTCCTAGGGCTGACAAGCTCAGGAGATCACGTGGTACCAGTTTTCCTTATGGGACAAAGCCACCCCAGTGTCAGGAACTGTGGAAGACTTCCTTGGATTTAGAAGTTCTTTACTCAGAGTTAAGGATGTCTGCCCCACCCTGCAGGATTTTAAACTACAAGGGTTACTGCACTAGGATTATTGACTTTAAGATTTACTTGCTCAGATTTACTCAGATTTAAGAATGTCTGCCCGGCCCTACAGGATCTTCAGCTATAGGGATTATTGTGGATAACCGCCCTGTTTTATGCATGCTAGGATTATGGGTGTGAAGGTTTGTACCAAATAAAGGTGGGGGGGGGCTGGCCCCTTCTGCTTGTGAGGTATTTGGCCTTTAAGTGCTGCTGCTCAGAGTAGCAAGAGTTGAGCCAGGCTCAGCCTTTTCCTCAAGATTCCGATTTTGTTCTTTGTTTGCTAATGTTTTTGGTGTGAGCTTCATGGGGGACTGGAGTTTGCCACGAGACTATGGAGACTGTGTCCTCTTATCCTGTTTCCTACACCTCAGTTTTTCTTTTATTTCTTTGATAATTATTTAGTGAGATTCTTTTGCTTGGACCAGGATGCATCGTCAAGGATACAAGATCTGCTGATATACCAGGTCCTTGCCAAAGGCTGCACTTGGTCTGAGGTTTTTTTCAATAATCAGGCCAAACGTGCTTTCATTCTTGGGCATATTTCTTTGACTTACCTAATTTCACTAAAGATAAGAGTAACTGGCCAATACAGGAAATTTTTGACATGAATAATATGAATCATTGGAAAGAAAAATTAGAATAGATGGGAAGAAAACCTTAAGAGCTAATTGTCTGACTTGTCTTTCCAAATGGGAAATTGCTTTAAAAATGGTAGACTTCTACCTCTTTTTCCTAGCAGTCTCCTACTTGACAATTTTTAAGTAACAGCTTTTTAATAATCATGGGCCTAGTGTTTAAATCAATTGTAATGCTTTTTCCCCCTGTGTGTCTATGTGTAAAAACAGGTTTTCTCTCATGTGACTCTTCTTGCATAACTTGTATAATTAACCTTTTGGAGTGGTTATTTTACATCTGTTTTAAACTGGTTTCTTCTTGCTTCTTCTTTCCCCTTTTCCTCCTCTCTGTGGAAATCTGAAAATTGTTTTGTTCCTGAGCATTGCTCCATAATTATGTGTAAACTTTGGAAATATCTAGTGAAGATAAAAAGTCAAGCATTTCCAAATACAAAAAAGACAAAGGGAATATTAAATTATTTATGTTTCTTATGTTTTCCCTTGCCAAAAGTGTGAGTCAGAAGAAAAGTTCATTGTGAATTTAAAATAATGAGCATAGTTCGTTCCTAGATAAAAAGCAAAACTCAGCCCTTAGAGTTTTTGCCAAAATTTCACAGTTTTAAAAATTCTATTTCATTGTAGAGATTTAGCTGTATTTAGAATACCAGGTGATGTTCTTATTAGAAGGTAATTTTTTGCACAAACTAGAGTAATTTAATTTTAGTTTAAAATCAATACTATGTCAGGCCAGAGATTTAGCTCAGTGGTTCCGGTGCCTGCCTTGCAAGCGCAAGGTCCTGAGTTCAATCCTAGTAACCACATATAATGCTGGGCATGGTGACTTACGCCCACCAGCAATCAATACCACATACCACAGTGCCGGGCCTGGTGGCTTATGCCTGTAATCCTAGCACTCGGGAGGCAGAGACAGGATTGCTGAGTTTGAGGCTTGCCTGGGCTACATAGTGAGCTCAGGGCCAGCCTGAACTACAAAGCCAGACCCTGTCTCAAAAAATAAATAAATAAATACATACATACATACATACATACATATATACATACATACTATGTCTTCTTAGTAATTTTACCATTATGTAAAAAATGTTTACCATTTTAGAATTTTACCATCATGTAAAAATGTTTCACTAAAAATAGTGAAATGTTTTAATATGAGACAAGTTTTAACTTCCTGATTTAAATGTTTAAAATTTCCTACATTTGTCTCATTAGTCCAGTAAATTTTTCTTTCTGCAAATTTTTGGGAATAAAAACTAAAGTAGGTGTAAATGAAAACATAAAGGGAAATGTCTTAAAAGAGTATGACTTTAATTCTTGTTATCTGGCTGAAGATGTTTACAATGCTAAAGTAGAAAAATCTTGGTTTAATTAAACTTAAATTATGAATCTAATTTTATTTGTTCAGTGTTTCATTTTGATTATGTGGATTTAAATTCTCATATAAGAATGTTTCTGAACTAAATCTCTAGAAAGAGATTTTGAAAAGGCTAACATATACACTATATTAAAATTTAGTTTCTTTTATTTCTAGAGTCTAGATTTGTGAGATTTATTAACTTGTATAAATAAACTGGAAGAGCTCTTTTCTTCTGCAAGAGTTAGATACCTACTTTATTAATTCTCTCTGGAAGTAGCAAAATATTTCACCAACAAGCAGTGAGAGAATTTCCTCAACATAGAAACATAGACCTTATATACTTAATTTTACAATTTAAGCCACAAGTCAAAGTAAACATGATACAAAGACTCCAAAGTCCAAAAAGGCAAAGAGCTAGTCTTCTTTCCAGTGGATAAGAAAATACTTTATCAGCTATAAGTGCACAAGTAGCCAAGGAGAAAAGCTATATGGTATGCTCTGCTTGTTGTCAACATACAAAAGACATTTTATATACCTAAAGTGATCACAGACTGTGCAGTTAAAACCAGCCTATTAAACACTAGTCCCAACTCCTGGTTGTAGAAAGTGACTTAGCCCAAATCCCTACTTGGTGGATAAACACTAATTAATAAACTTGTCTAGAAATGGAGATAAAAACAAAAATGAAGAGGAAAAAGAAAGGAAAAGAAAAAACTCATACCAAATAGAAAAAAGAGTGAGTTAGTAAAGATAAGTTTCTACTGTTGGGTGGGAAGTACCCTAGAAACCAAGGACAGACCTGGTACATTTAAAAGATCACTTCTGGACAGTTTTAAGTCGACTGGGCATCTTTGTAGATGACCCAGAAGCTCCTCAAAACACAGTTTTCAAAGAACCGAAATACATGCAAATACAAAAGGTCCTACCACAAGTTTCTTCAGCTCCTTAAATAATCAAACAATCAAGAACTATGAAGGATCTGAAATTTTACCCTGTTTGCAAACTAAAAAGTTACCTGCCAAAGATTCATGGGTGCTCATACAAGATGTGACTTCCAGGTCAGAGGCAAAGTTTATTATTCATGCCACAGCGAGCAGTGTGAGCAGAAAAGCACAGTGTTTGGTGGGAGTTCTCTAAGTGCAAATGTCCACATGGTGATAGGAAGACAGCCAGGTGACATCTGAACATGCAGTGGGTTGCATTCTAGGGGAGGAAACCTGAGTTTAGGTAATTGTATGTTTTATCATACACACTAAACCTGTCTGGCCCCTGGCCCAGAGGGAGCCATATTGTGCATATTTTCCACAGGCTCTGAACAAACCTGCATTTCGTTCTGGAAGGAAATACTATTGCCTTTAAAGACACCCCCCGCCCCCACATAACTCAGAGGAAAAGAACTCAGTATTTTGGCTTCTAAGAAATGTAAAAATGTGAGACACCCAGGAAGAATTGTCTCCTAACATCAATAATTAAAAATAATTCAAACAGCATTCTGAGGATCTATCTATTGTATGTAGAAGACAGTTGAGTAAAGCAATATTAGGATAAAATTGCTAGGGTAGATAGAAACTGTTCAATTTTATTTTGGTAAGTTTCTCATATCCCAGAAGAAAACAAATACCCAATGGTTTTTCAACAGGATTAATAGTAATCAGACTGGCCTTCCACTCACAGTATAGGCCTCAAATTCATGAGATCCACCTGCCTTAACTCTCCTTTGTGCTGAGTTTATAGGTGTGTACCATCATGTCCATGAGTTGATTTTATTTGGTACCAGGGATTGACCTCATGACCTTGTGCTTGTGAGGCAGGCATCAGAACCACAAAGATAAATCACTAATCCTGTGTTAATATTTTTAAAGAACAAATTTTTGGCTTTGTTGACTTTTTCTACTATGTGTTGTTTTGTTTCAGTGATCTCCTGTGATCTTATTGTTTCTTTTGGTTTTGTTGGGGTTTAACTTCTGCTTTTAGGTTTCAGAGGTAGAAACTTAGATCAATGTTTGTTTCTTCATGTATAATATAAACAAAAGCTACCAGTTCCTCTCTAAACATTGCTGTAGCTGCATCTTGTACATTTTCATATGATGTATTCATTTTTTTTACTTGTTTTGTCATTTATTCTTTTTTATCCTTAAAACTCATGATTTTTATTGTGAGTATAACTTCCACATACTTTGAGATTTTTTTAGATTTTAGATTTTTTTCTTTAATTAGATATAATTTTTATACCAAAAGTTGCACTCAATTTAAATTTACAATTTGAAGTTTTATGAGGTATATAATAGCTCTCATCAGGTCAAGATACTGAGTATTTTTATTTCCTAAATTCCCTCACATTCCATAATTCATCACTGTTTCCACCATCTTATAGGTCCTAGTAACTTAAAAACATACTATGTAAACAGTAATCAGAAGAATCTTGGAGAAACTATGTGGACAACATACAAAGCAGATGTCAAAACAAGGAATATTATCTGGGATAAAGGCAAATACCACAGAAAGAAGGTTTAAATGATGATGATACAGTCTCCAAAAAGACTACATTATAGTTCATAGAACAAATCTCAGCAAATTAAGAAAAAATGAATTCATACAAACTGATAAAAAGAAAAATAGCCCTGACACCCAGGAGGCAGACTAGTTTGATTAGAAAACAGTACATTTTTCTATGTTATACAATTTTGTTCCAGAATATTGAAGAACACAAGGAAGGATAAAACTTGAATGAACATTAGAATGTTTGTGGGATACCTGAGAAAAAGTGAATTTCATTTGAGATACTTTATAAAGTTTGACTCTGGAGAAAAAAATGAAATTTGTTAAAACATTGGCAAAGTTTACTTAATTTTAATTTTGATTTATAAACATGTTTTAATATCCTTTACTGCCAAAGACTTTGTTGAAATGTTAATTATTCTTCAAGCATTTGGTATGCTTTTACCAAGGAAAATGAAAGATTATTTTTACCTCCTAAGTAATCTGTAGATTTAATGGAAATTCTCTGTAGCACAAGAATAATTACTTGTAATTTCTGATGGTTTTAATATTTAAGTGATTATTCTTAAAGAGCTCATAACTACAGAAAAGCCAAAGTTTCTTGTAATTTGTTACCTTCATCTGTTTATTATTATATATTGTGATCACCTACATTTATGTATGATTAAGCTATAACCTGTCATTGTTTACCTGAAACTATGCTCCTCTATCAATCAAATAATTCATTTCTAATAACTTTTGTTTCCTCAAGATCAGGTGTTGAATTCAGGAAAAAAACCATTAAGCTAAAAATATTTAAATTTTTTGTTATCATAAATATATAGAACACAAATGCTACCTGAAGATCAATGGAACCAATTAGAAGATGCAGAAACAACTCCATACATACTAAGCCATCTCATCTTTGACAAAGGAGCCAAACATCCTCAGTGAAGGAAAGACAGCCTTATCAATAAATGGTGCTGGAAAAACTGGGTTTCAACTTGACAAAGATTAAAACTAGATCTATGTCTTTCACCAGAAACTAAACTTAAATCAAAGTGTATTAGAGACCTAAATATTAAAACAAAAACACTAAACCTGCTGGAAGATAGGTTGGGTAGAACTCTTGGAGACAGGCACTGGTACAGGGAAAGGCTCAATGAACAAAACATCAGCAGCACAGGAACTGACAAAGCATCAACAAGAGGAATGTCATCTTATTAAAATCTTCTGCACAGGAAGAGAAACCACTAACAGGGCAAAAAGCCAACCTACAGTATGGGAAAAAAGTCTTACCAGCTGTTCGTGAGACAAAGGTCTACTATCTAAAATATACAAAGCATTCAAAAAATCAGACCCCTAAATTTAAATACCTACTTCAGAACTGGGCATCTGAAATGAACAGACATTTTTCTGATGAAGCTGAAATTCCAATTTTAATGCACGTGCTGCTGAAACAAATGCTGGCATAGACACAGTAGAAATATTTTCAGCTACTTTGACGTACATGCATCTCTTAATCATCTCATCAATATAAAAGTTCTTGAGAAGAACCACTATATTACAGAATAAATTTATACAAAGAAAATATTATGTAAAATTTATGAGATTAGGCACTTTCTAAAGTAAGTTGACCACTCAAGAAGTGTATTAATGCACTTACTGTCCATAACATGACCTCATCCAAGAGAAACACTGATAAACTTTTTATGAAATGGTTAGGTATCCATTTCTACTACAGGGGAAATTTGCTGTCTCCAATTTGGATATGGTTAATTACTATGATAAAGTCAAGCTTATATATTTCACTACTTTATATTTCATTACAGTTCTAGTTTTTTCATAGTTATGATATGAAACTATTCTTCATCATGTTCAGAAACTGTAGATACTGTGTTACTAATGTGTTTCAAGAAAAGAACGTCAGGGCCGGAGATTTAGCTCAGTGGTTCCAGTGCCTGCCTTGGAAGTGCAGGGTCCCTGGTTTGATCCCCAGCAACCACATACAACAGTACTGAGTGTGGTGGCTCATGCCCAATGGCAATCAGTACCACATAACACAAATGCCAGGCTTGGTGGCTCAAGCCTGTAATCCCCAGCACTCGAGAGGCAGAGGCATGAGGATTGCTGAGTTCCAGGTTTGCCTGGGCTATAGTGAGCTCAGGACCAGCTGAACTACAAAACGAGACCCTGTCTCAAAAAAAAAAAAAAAAGTGCCGGGTGTGGTGGCTCACGCCTGTCATCCCAGCACTCGGGAGGCAGAGACAGGAGGATTGCTGAGTTCGAGGCTTGCCTGGGCTACATAGTGAGCTCAGGACCAGCTGAACTACAAAGCGAGACCCTGTCTCAAAAAAAAAAAAAAAAAAAAAAACCTCATTTCAAAAACATGTTAAAATGAGAAAACATAATGTATAAGTGTATTTATTTTTATTGTATTAAAAATAAGAACCATGCTGCAAAGCAATTTTTTTTATTTGTAGATCTTCAGAATGCCCTAAAACTACTATTTTTGACTCTTCAATGCAAAACAAGAAACCTAAATACAGGGCGGGGGAAAATACTAATTGAGATTTTCCAGAAAGTGCTCAAATTTCACAAACGTAAATGCTACTGCTGTTGGTTTTGTTTTTCTTGAAGCATAACATTTAGTTACATATTGATGCATTTTAAAGATTCAGTCCTAAAAAAAATTCATTTAAATTATTATTTTGACAAAGTAAGCTTTGAATTAAATAATTTAAAGGAGGTTAAGCAGCTTTATTTTCCTACTGAATAGAAGTCAAAATTTATCCTTATACATATATTTTAAAATTATTAGATATTAAGAATTTTTAAAGTACAAAAACACTTTAAAAAATATGCTCTTCATTGATATGCTAATGTAAATGAAAACATTTCTTTTAAATTCAATTTTCATTACATGCTATACAAAAATGAACAAAATGCTTTTCAAAAACTTGCAGACTTTCTTTTTTAAAAAATTGAATTCTTTATTGGTACAATTTATATACCGCTCACAATCACACACAACATTGGGGAATTTTACCAGTATATGACAGAAGTTAATTCTCAACTATTCCGATTCTCTGTAGGACTTTGATCATGAATGGGTGTTGCATTTTGTCACATGCTTTTTCTGTGTCTATAGATATGATCATATGGGTTTTGATCTTGAGTCTGTTGATATAGTATATTACACTTATTGATTTACATATGTTAAACCAGCCTTGCATCCCTGGGATAAATCTGACTTGATCAGGGTGTTTAAGATCATAGGTCACATGTTTAGAAAAGAAATAATGGTGGTCATCTGCTGGGCATGCTCCGTTCTAGTTCATAAAACATCTGAGTTAGGTTTATTCACCTAAAAAAAAGGAGTCGAATGACTTAATACCCTTGATGGGTTGTTCCTAAGTTTTTCCAGAGTTTTAGTTCACACAATAAGAACAGTTTCGAAGGCACCTAACAGTATTACAAGGAGCCAGCAGTTCCCCTCTCCAGTGTAGCCGTTTGCCCCAGTCGTGATTGCCTCATTTAGTGACAGTTTTTCCCTTCAATTGAATTCCAAAATTATATAAGCCCTCCTTGTCTAATAGGAGAAATAAGCATTCTAAAATAAATACTAAGAGCCTCTTAACTATTTGTGCTGAATCATAGAACATATTTAAAAATAAATAATACTGAGTAAAGTGCAGCCATTTAAGCAGAAAGTACACAGTTCTTTTCATAGTTATGGTCAATCCTGTCAAGAATATGTTTTAAAATGCTTAAGAAATGATACCTACACAGAATTATTATAAACAAAAAGTGGGTCAGGTAATGAACTTAAGGCTTTTTTCCTTTTTTACATTTTATTGTGCTCCCTAAATTTTGTATAATGGATTACTTCCATGTTTAATAAAAATGAAAGGAACCAGACTCTCCAAAATCCTCAAGAATGCCCTTTCAAAGCTTTAGTAGGAGCAAAGGAAAAGGTATAGACCCATGAGGTAATATAAATGTTTTAATTTAAAAGTTTCATTGTCAGGCCGGAGGGTTAGCTCAATGGTTCCAGGCCGGCCTCGCAATCACAAGGACCTGAGTTCAATCCCCGGTAACCACATATAATGCTGGGCGTGGAGACACGCCCACCAACAATCAACACCGCATACCACAGTGCCGGACGTGGTGGCTCACGCGTGTAATCCCAGCACTTGGGAGGCAGAAACACGAGGATTGCTGAGTTCGCGGTGGCTTGCCTGGGCACCATAGTGAGCTCAGGGCCAGCCTGAACTACAAAGCGAGACTCTGTCTCAAAAATTAAAAAAAATTTAAAAAAAAGTTTCATTGTCTTTCATACTTCTGTGTTGAAATAACACATTTTCCTGCTCACTGAGGCAGAAAATACTATTCCTGTCATAGGAATGCAGGTGAAAGGTTATTTATGGAGCATCTGGTTACTAACAAAATATAACCAGTTTTATAAAAGAAAGTCCTATTTGCCTTTATGGTAAATGTAAGATTGTTATTCAAGCTTTGACCATACCAACTAAGAAATTCTGTTTAACAAAGTTACTTATTTCCCAGTTTCTATGGTGACTACCTTTGGGGAATAAATGTGCAAAAAAAAATCATAAAACTATGAATGGAACAAGTAGTAAATATAGAAGAAATAGTCAAAAAGTATTTAAGATAAAAAGAGGAAATACTACTTAAAATTGACATGCTAGTAACGTGAGCTAAAGAACTGTGTAAGAATTTCACACTTGGATATGTAAGTTATACACATAGAATCCCTTTTCCATAGTAACTGTCCCCAGAACATAGACAACATCCTCAGTACAAGAGGAAATATAAAGAGAGGATATTTTTGCAGGCTTGACGTGGAACAAATGAAGTAGATGAGTTTTTGGTAAATAACTAGGATTTATCAGACTTGGTATCTTTTTACCAAGAACCTTTGCCCATATTTTAGAAAATCACACTTAACGGTCAGTCATGAATATTCTTAAAAGCAAATATTTGATTATAAAATATTACGAATTTATTTGCAATTAGGAATATACCACAGGTACACTTAATCCGACCCAGAACAATTTTTCTATTTTGTATTGTGTTTAAAAACAGAAAGCTCACCATCCTAACCACTTTTAAGCTCACAAATGTGAAGTGTATTTGTAACTGCAGTTGCTGAACAAAGCCCAGCTTTGGGGATCCCAACAGCTAGCCACACGTCCCAGTGGTAAGGTTGGAGAGCAGCTTCCATCGGCGTTGGCATGCTGGACACACAGGTAATGAGCTCAAGAGCACATTCCAAGGGCTGGCAGATACTCAGGTTTTATGAAAAAAGAAAAACAAAGATAAAGTGTAGGAGTTTGCCCAGCTGGGAAACTGCATAGCTGGTCAGAAGTGTCTGGCTCACTGGTGTCTGAAGCCTGGTTCTGTGAGGTTCAGCAAAAGCCACCATCGCTTGGGGGGGGGATATCCACTTCCCACCCTGAGATGATGCTCGGGGGGGCGGTCTCAATCCCAATCATAGGATAATGACTCTTGCTCGGAGGGGAAGAGAGGGATGACTTTATCAGGGAGCAGTCTGTGAGGCCCCGCTTTTTCTGGAATCCAAGACGGCTGCAGGTCTAGGACAGTGACTTAGATTTCTAGACTGTAGGGTGTCTGGAACTGGGTGTTAGAAAAGCTGTCAACCAGATGTTCCTGTAAATCTTGAAAGTGATTTCAGTTACTAGTATCTTGGCATCTTTGGTCTTGAAGGGATGAGACAGGCTAGGTCAATTAGGCTTATAAGCTTTGTAATTCTCCTTTAGTAATTAACACGACTGTACACAGAGCTAGGTAGGGATCTTGAAATGTTAAGGTAGTAAGGGAGCCATTAAATGAGGGCAGAGATGCCAACTTTTGTCCTGCCTGGATAGCTAACTGTGTTGTTGACTTGAATAAGAAATATACAGCTGACTGCTTTTTAGCATACTTCTGGGTGTACACGACAAATTTATAAAAAAAAAGAAAGACCTACCCTGGACGTGAGTGGCACCAGTCTCAGGCTTGTGGCCAGAACAGAATAAAAAGGGAAGGAAGGAGTCGTGGTTTTTACTTCTTTGGAGGAGCGCCAGTCTTTGCCATCGCCTTTGACGTCATCACCAGGCTTCCAGACTTGTCAGCCTTTCAACACAGCGGGCTCCAGGACTTCAGCTTTTGACTGGATAGAGTCCACACCCAGAAGTGGGATTTCTGGGTCACATCACAATTTATTCTTAATCTTTTGCGGAGCCATCATGCCATTTTCTGTAGCAGCTCTGCCATTCGTTATTCCTACAAACTATGTACAAAGGTTTTGATTTCTCTGCCTCTTTGCTAACACCTGATTACTCTGTAAAAGCCATCCTAATGTGTATGAAATCATGACTCTATAATTTTGAAGATTTATCTTTTTAAGACCATTTATTTTACTAGACCACGTCACATTAATATTGGCTACATCATCATTAAATTATAACATACTACTGCAAACAAAATATGTAGCAAAAGATGCAACAGAATAAAAAAGTTTAGTTATTCCCCAAGATGTAGGAAACGTTATCAAAAAGTTACCAGTGAAACTTGCAGCTATGAGTCCACCATCCATTCATGGAATTCTTGGAATTACAAACTGCTGATTTCTATGTTCTATTTTGTCTATGCTAAAATATGTGTGGGTGTATAGTGTTTCACTAATATATATGTTGCCCAATTTTTATAAAGAATATACATAGCTAACAGAGCATGTATAAGGGGGGAGGAGGGGGGAGTGGGTAGGGATATGGGTAAAAATGAGAATTAACTTGTGGCATATACTGGTACAAATTTCCCAATGTTATATGTGATTTTGAAATGTATATAAATTGTACCAATAAAGAATTCAATTAAAAAAAAAAAAAAAAAAAAAAAAAAGAATATACATAGCAATGTGGTTTATTTCCACTGTTCATATAAAATTATTCTTTCCAAGATTCAATAAACTAAAGAAAAATTAAACTAAACTAAAAGAAACTAAAGACAAAAGTATACCTAGTTATTATCATATAAAACAAATTCTTGACAGTTTTAAGAAAATGGTCACACAAATAAAAAAGAAGGAAAGAAATCTGTTGAAATATTCTTTTTCTTTCTTGCTTGCTTTTTTTTTTTTTTTTTTTAAGACAACGTCTCGCTTTGTAGCTCAGGCTGGCCCTGAGCTCACTATGTAGCCCAGGCAAGCCTCAAACTCAGCTATCCTCCTGCCTCTGTCTCCTGAGTGCTGGGATGACAGGTGTGAGCCACCAGGCCCAGCATTGTGATGTGTGGTCCTGATTGCTGGTGGGTGTGAGTCACCACACCTGGCATTGTGGTATATGGTTACCGGGGATCAAACTCAGAACCTTGTGCTTGCAAGGCAGATGCCAGGACCACTGAGCTAAATCCCTCACCGAAACTAAAGATTCTTTACAGTAACTTAATGAACTTCACAACAAAATGCTTTTCCATTTAAAATATGTTACCTGAATATTTTGTGTCCAATACTTCATGAAAACTATATAGTGACATCCAGAAAACCATTAAAACTCCATAAAATGATTCAAATGTATTACAGCATAATTTTCACAATGTAAAATCATGGCTTTCGCATGAACTTGAGTAACAAATGTTATTGAACTCACTTATTTGTGAGGGAACCAGCAAGATGTTTAAAGCAGATCCACAAGTACTTGGGAAGCTACTGAACCTGCATTGTGCCCATGTGTGCACATGCCACACCCAGAGGGAAATATTTCAGTAGGATTCTCAAGTAAAGCAGAGAGCTAGCGATGTCTTGTAGGGCAAAGAGCTGCCTATTTCTCTAGCAGAAATTAATTTTCATTCAATAAAAACCTGTAAATTAATGCATGAGAACTTTAGTTTAGCCACTAAGTCTAGGTAGCATGTTCCACCTGCAGTTCTGAAGTGGTGACTCCTAGACCATCAGCTTGTATGTCATGCAGGAATGTGCTGGAAAGCACATTCTCAGGCTCCATGCCAGGTCTACTGAGAAACTGCGTGGGCCCAGCATCCTGGGATTGCAGCCACAAATTTGAGAACTGTTTCTTTAGGTAATTCTTGGGTGGCTATAACCACTGAAAAGAGGTTATAACCACTGAAACTGAAAAGAGGTGGTGTCCAACTTTTTGCCTTGCTTTCAGATATGCATTTCAGATTGTGTTTTTTTCACAGAATATAAAAATGTCCATACTTGTACTCTATTTTTCCCAGATACAGAAAATTCATTCTGATAGCACTTTCACAATTCAAACCATTGTTTTGTCCTTGACTGTAGGTACCTATATAGAAGGCTCAAATATTAAAAATGTAATTTGCATATAACTTATGAGAACTTATATTTCATATAAGAAAAATTTAGAAAGATGAAAGTTGTAAGACAAATCATATTGGAGTCCTCAAAGTGTTTGCCATGTTAGGCTCAGAAAACTTAGACAAAATCTCCTTTTATAATGTAGACAGTGTACTATTTCTTGGGAATAATAAATGTTTTTGTTAAATGAATAGTTAACATTGACTCTTTTGTTGCACATTTGTAGCAAATTATAGTTCTCTGAAGTGTGCTGACAGGACTAATTTCCAATAATTTTTACAACTTTGTTCTGCTTTTATATGCACTACTGCCAAACAGTAATAAGCAGTCTGGAGGAATAAACTTTTAGCAGTAATACTTTCTACTCACGCTGAGTCTTGTGAGACCTATCAGTGATGCTGTTTTGAAAGTTAGCAGCTAATAGGAAAAAACATACAGAAAATGTTTCTACAAATAGTATATATAAGACTGTTCATGCTTTTAGGCTTTTCCTATCTTAAATTTCCTACTTCAAAATGTGATTATTTTTCTAGCTAGCGAAAGGCCTGTCATTTGTCTAGCAACCTCAAAGAAAACAAAAGTATATGTATTTCTTTTTAAATACCTGCCTTTTAATTACATGCATGTTTATTGTAGCATTTTTGGAAAATGCAAAACCATTTCCATTACTCATATTTCTGCTTCAATAACAAATATAGTTAATATTAGCCTTTCCACATGCAAATATTCCCTTCTATTGATGTCTCATAATTTCTTAGCATTTAGAAAAAAATAACAAAAACTTCTTAGGTGAAATACTGACTGAAATAAATGGCATAAACATGAAATAGTAATTTGCGTTTTTTTTGGGTTTTTTGTTTGTTTGTTTTTTTTGAGACAGGGTCTCGCTTTGTAGTTTGGGCTGGCCCTGAGCTCACTGTGTAGCCCAGGCAAGCCTGGAACTCAGCAATCCTATCTCTGCCTCCCGAGCGCTGGGATGACAGGCGTGAGCCACCATGTCCAGCACTGTGGTATGTGGCATTGATTGCTGGTGGGCGTGAGTCTCCACGCCCAGCATTGTATGTGGTTACTGGGGATCAAACTCAGGACCTTGCGCTTGCCAGGCAGGCACTGGAACCACTGAGCTAATCCTCCGGCCCTGCATTTTTAAATAGAATTCTTTACTGGTACAATTTATATACATCTCACAATCACATATAACATGGGGCAATTTGTACCAGTATATGAGACAAGTCAATTCTCATTTTTACCCATATCCCTACCCACCCACACCTCCCCACCCCCTTTATACATACTCTTTTTTCTTTCTGAATCATATTTATTCCTTCCCCTCATTACATTCCCACACCAAATTTCCTATGGAAATTTCCCACTTTATAAAAGCTGTCATACTTTCTAGAGCTCATTTGCATCTACAGGTGTTCATGTCAAAGAGAAGATCCGGTATTTGCCTATCTGTAATTTATTTATTTCACTAGATCGATCTATTTATGTGCAAATGGAGACACCTGGGGTAATTTGCATTTTTAAGAATTATGGTAAAGACACATGCCCAAGATTCTATTAGCAAAAACACAAATAAATATAAATATATAAATGAAAAAGCGAATTTTTCAGCCAAACCAGTGCATCTTTACTTAATTTAGTCTAAACTAGCCTGATAATTCTAATTTTAACCCTGAGCTTATTTTCTCATGTGTGGTGGGGAAAAAACAACAAATGTACTCACTACATCAAATGGAAAAATGTTATTTCCTTTTACCTGTAAAGTTACCTTGAAAAACAGGAGTGACATGAGAAAGCACAAGGCTCTAACAGCACCTGGCATAGAACAGAGCGTCATTGTCATACTTAAATTTTAAAGAATTTTCTGAAAATAAATAACTGATAGAACCTCAGAGAAATGCAGAGGTTTAGTCAGCCGGCTTTGGAAGGGAGCCATCAGCAAAGACCGAGCCAGTCCATAGAAGAACTGTGCAGCAGTGTGGACACCCCAAACTTGAACGTTACTGAGCACGTGGGCAAAAATCCCATCAGAAAATTAAAGTGTAAGTTCTAACACATGGGAAATGAAGACTCACCACAAGCTCTTGGGCTGAAGTGGGGTGAAAGAGTGAAAAGAGACCCTCCGATCTGAAATGGAGGAAACAAGGACGTGCTGCCCTGCATGATGAGCTGGGCCCCACAGTTTTGATGAAGGTCAGTGGGTTGTTAATCTGTTACATAAACTTTTACCCTGTACACTGACGGAGCCATTAGGTTACTTCTCTCTATTTAGAGGTGGTACTATGAAAAGCTTGAAGATGGCCAAAGAGCCCCAGAACACATATAATTTTGAAGCAAGTCCTTCATCTGTGAATACAAAAATGAATTTTGAGAAATAAAAAGGGAAGTAATAAAATGGATATGCAAATTGGGGGAAAAAGTATCCAAAGTTATAACTCATACTTTCCAAATAAATCTGATATGTTATTGTATGCAAAAGTGAAACTATCAGAAAAGAAGATTCTTGGGACTCAAAAGCATGATGCCATAATATTTTTGAAGAAAAATGAACTGTAGAATTGAAAAACAATGACATTCACTATTAGGCACTAAGCAAAAAGGTGGAAAGAACAGTTAAGAAAAATATGAAACGTTGAGAAAAATAATTGCCTTAGCTTCTAGTGTTTTAATGAAACCCTAGATTCAAGGTTCATTCTTTCCATGGGAGTATAGCTTTCCATAAGTTTTCTACAGCTGAAGTAAGAAAAATGCCACATATAGAGTCCAATAGAAATTACAATTCCAGGAAAGATTTTGAGGGGATAAGGAAGATTGGTGTCTTTCAGAGTAGAGTGACACGAAGAGGTTCTTTGGATTAAATTTCTTAGAAGTTTGCCACTGATTGGTGTTCCTGAACTATGTAACTTGAGTATGTGAGCTAAGGAATAGTTTTCTTGATAAATGAAATGACAAATTAAAAGAAGAAAAAATACGTGGTAGACATTTATCATTCGTTTTAGCTACTCAACAGCATGAAGTATTCATCTAAAATTTTGGGAATTTCTCACCTTTGAACTTTATCAAAGTAAAAGCTATACATTTATTTTCCTCTCTCCATTGTTATTTGTAGGTAAAATTTTATTAGCCAAAAATTCATATTGCCAGCTTCAGGAAAATTGCTACTAAATTATTTTTGCAAATAAGTATATTTTATGTGCTAAAAGATAAGCTAAAGCAAAATCATAAAATGGTCAACAGAAGTAAGAAAAAAAGGAGGAAAAAAGTGAAATGAATAGAGAAGTTATAAACAAAAATATTTACCAAATTATATCAATAACCACCTTAAATATGAATGATCTACGCATACTATTAAAACACAGAGATCAGAAGAATGGATGAAATACTAGAATTCATCTATATGTTGCTTCCAAGAAGATTGCTTTAAATATAAGACTAACAGATTAGAAGTAAAGGAATGGAGCAAGTTGTAGTACACTGATGCTAATCAAAAGAAAGCAAGGGGCTGGAGACTTAACTCAGTGGGTCTGCCACCTGCCTAGCAAGCACAAGGGCCCTGGTTCAGTCCCAGTAGCCACCTACCATAATACCGAGCATGGTGACTCATGCCCATCAGCAATCAGTACCACACACTACAGTGCCAGGTGTGGTGGCTCACACCTGTAATCCCAGCACTCAGGAGCCAGAGGTTGGAGGATTGCTGAGTTTGACCTTTGCCTGGGCTACATAGTGAGCTCAGGGCCTGCCTGAACTACAAAGTGAGACCCTGTCTAAAAAAAAAAAAGAAAACAGAAATGAAAATATCTTAAGATAAAGACATGCATTATCTAATGTTATAGGTATACATTTCCTAAGAAGGACTGTTTGTGCAGTGAACAATAGATCACTCCCATACCACTAATGGAACTATAAGGAGAAAAAGATAAATCTACTTTTATATGTGTAAACTTCATCTACTAACAGAGTTACTATTGCATGGTGTCCAGATCAAGAACATTGAAAATTAATAAGGGTATAATTGTTCAGAATGGCACTATCAGCCATCTGACATTTATACAATACTAACATTTCAATATACATTCTTCTCAAGCTCATGGAGAATATTCAGTAAGGTAGACCAAAATCTGGATCACAAAACACATTTTAATTTTTTTAATTAAACAACAGAAATTCTTTAATTTTAATAATTACTTTAATAATAACTTTTAATAATAACTTTAATAGAATTAAACCAATAAAGAATAGAAATCACACAAAGGAATTAAACTAGATCAATAAAATATTAAACTAGATCAATAAAATAAAAATAATTGGAAAATTCTCAGAATTTGTCAACTAAACAACATAATCCTAAATAACATCTGGATTAGCAAAGAAGCCTCTGAAAAATTTAAAAAATACATATTTTTAATTAAATGAAAATAAAAATACAACTTCATAGTGTTGGTGAAATACAGCGAAACCAGGATTTAGAAGGAAATTTATAGCATTAAATACCTATATTATAAAAAATAAATCATCTAAAATCAGGAACTAAAACAGGGGAGTAATTTATAGACAAAGCAATCAGCAGTAGATACCTAAAAATGATAAACCACAAAGGAAACAATTACCAGTGAAAATACAATCTACAGAATGGAAGAAAACTTGTACATATACAAAGGATTGGCACGTAGAAAATTCAATAGCAAAAATGAAAATGAAATAAGAAACAAATTATGGTAGAGTACCCCGTCAATTATGCCCAAAGCAGGCTGTGAGCACTGAACAGCACTGCTGGCTGTTAAGAGTTGACCCTGCAATTGGCTTGTTTATAGAGTGTCTGGCCAAAGCCTGTATGCCAAGGTCAGAATGACTCTCACTCAAATTCCATTCCCAAAATTAAAACCTTCTTTACTAAAAATACAAGGTTAATTATTAACTGCAACCTATTATTTTGTCTGTCCTGTTCCTAATTCAAAAATGCTTTGTCCTCTCCTTTACAAGCCTTGCCTGCATCATCAACACACACATAGTAATTCCACTTAGCCCCTTTACCCCTATTTAATCATGATGTCACCAATAAATATCAACAGCTCTGAGTGTTCAGGGCTTTTGCTTGTTCAAGCTTCTGATTGCTCAAGCACTCATCCTAGCTCTCGTATCTGTATCTTTAATTGTGTCTGTATGTCTTTCTTCTTGTCATGGATCGTAGCACTGAGCTGGAGATCAAGATCTACTGCAGGCTCTATAGTAACAAACTGCTCACTTAAAAATGGGTGATAGCCCTATACAGAGATTTCTAAAGAGAAGACATACAGATGGCCAGCAGGAATATACAAAACTGCTCCCCTCCACAGCACTCATTGTTAGGGAAACACAAGTCAAAACCACAATAGAGACATCACCTCACTCCACTAAAAACAGTAAAACAAAACAAAGCAAAAAGATAAGTATTGGTGAGAACATGGAGAAAAGGGAACAAATGCATATTGCTGATGCACATGTAAATTGCCAAGGTTCAAATCAGTATGGGGGTTCCTCGAAGTATTAAAAATAGAGCTACTATATGCTCCAGCTATCACATCACTGGGTGCATTCCCAAAAGAAATGAAATCAGTATATTAAAGAAACCTCTACCCTTTCATGTCATTTAGCACAAGACACACGAACCAAGAAATGGAAATACTGCTGTGTCCATAAACTGATGAATAAAGAAAATATCTAATGAAATGGTAGTCAACCACAGGAAAAATAAAATCTTGTCAGTTGTGATAACATGGACAGAAGTGGAAAGCATTAGATTAAGTGGAATCATGCACAGAAAGATAAGTACCACATCACTCACATGTGGAATCTAAAGAGTTAATCTCACAAGTTGAAAATAGACTGCAAACCATTTTTAGGCAATGATCTACTTGAGACCTTTAAAAGAAAAGTTTCACTAATTCATCTGATTTTAAATGTGTATATGCAAATTCAAACTTGCATAAAATGTCTTTTGAAGTGTTTTTATATTTCTAATGCTGGTGCCTTCCAAAATTCTTAAGTTGAAACCAAGCCTTCAAAGCAACAATAATGAATGGTAGGAAACTGGCAATTGATGAAGTCTTTCTGGCTCCACTTTTATGAGTGAGATTAGCTTTTATAAAGGAAGCTTAAGGGGGCCTGTCTGTTCTGCTGTGTGAGTATAAAGCTCAAAGGTACCTTCTTTGAAGCAAACTGAGCCTCACCACACTCTGAATCGACTGGTGCCTAGATCTCAGACTTCCTATCTTGCAAATCTGAATAGAAATTTCTGTTGCTTATAAAGCATTTTGTAATAGCAGGCAAATGGACTGACATAGTGTTTCAAAAGAGTTTTTGTTGTGGTGGTTATTTCTGAAAATGGGCAAATTGTGCCTTGACGAGCACCTGAGAAATGTTCTCTTAGAAGCCTAAAAATCTTGTTGGTAGCCATAGCCTGCTCTAATTCGTTGATCAAAAAATTTTAATATGACAATTCGGATACCCCTTTCTGATAAAGTTGAGTTTTATAGCTGTTGACAAAACTTATTTCAACACTTTAGGAAGAGTTTCGATGTAAGTATTAAACATGAAATGAGAACCTGTAGATGTAAATGAGTTCTAGAATGTACGATAGATTTTGTAAAATAGGAAATATTCAAAGGGAATGTGGTAGGGGAATGTAATGAGGGGAAACAATAAATGTGATTTGGGAAAAAAAAGAAATCGCATGTATATAAGGGGTGAGGGGTTGTAGGTAGGTAGATATGGGTAAAAATGAGAATTAACTTCTGTCATATACTGGTACAAATTCCCCAATGTTGAGTGTGATTGTGAGCTGCATATAAAATGTACCAATAAAGAATTCCATTTTAAAAAACCGTGAAATGTGTTAAATGATAATGTGAGGGACTTCTTTTACCTGAAAGTAGTAAAACCCAGAAGCATTGCCAATTTTTTTTTTTTTTTTTTGAGACAAGGTCTTGCTTTGTAGTTCAGGCTGGTCCTGAGTTCATTATGTAGCCCAGGCAAGCGTGGAACTCAGCAACCCCTCCTGTCTCTACCTCCTGAGTGCTGGGATTACAGGCGTGAGCTACCACGCCCAGCACTGTGGTATGTGGTATTGATTGCTGGTGGGCATGAGTCACCACACCCAGCATTGTATGTGGTTACTGGGGATCGAACTCAGGACCTTGCGTTTGCGAGGTAGGCACCGGAACCACTGAGCTAAATCTCTGGCCCAGCATTGCCAAATATTATAAGCACTTTATGTGTAAAGAGAATATAAAGCTTTACTTTCTGGTATAACTATTTTGAGCAGAAAATGAACACCAAGTGTAATAAATGCAATAATTTTGAAGCAATAATGGTGAAAATATTTCAAAATGCCTATAAAAATTGTGATTTAAAATGACATTTTCTAATTTTATTGATAATTCCAGGATATTCTGTTGCTACTGTAATTTATTCCCTATATTAATTATTAAAGGAAATAATATGTACCATATTTTAGTGAAAAAGAAAAGGTAATGTTTTCCCAGGTACACAAATTTACCCACATGTGAATCTGAATTTTTTTTTCCTTCAGAGAAACTATGGATCTCACAGGTCTGGTAAATGAATGATGATGCCAAAAATAGGCTAACCTAAAATAAGTATCTCTAACACACCAATAAAATATTTCCTAGAAAAGTCAGCTAACAATATTTCAGAATTTTTAAAAGTTGAGCTTAAAGCACAGAAATTATCAAAGAACTAATAAAAAGGACAATACAGAAGACTTCTCAGAGAAATATAAAAAGTTAATAAGAGGATTCACTCAAGCATTCAATAATCAAAGAAATGATAATACCAGTTTTGGAATTTATAAGAAATCTGCCACTCATTTTAGGTTGTAAACATGTACAATAAACTTTGAGGAGGTGCAAGGGCTGTTCTGTCATGAATTCTTCTCTACTGCTTGTCACTGTAATATTCAATGCTACAGTAATACTGATAATACAACATTATTTGGAATTATATGCTAGATGCTAACTTAAATAGCAACTGTAAAGAACATTATGTATGGACTTTTTATATTCTGCTCCTAAATCAAATGAATTTTATATACTGTAATGAAAAGTGGTCCTAACTTATGATTAAATAAAAAGACAAATTGCAAAGCAACTAATAACTAATTAATAAAATATGTTTGTATACACACTGTATTTGTTATATTGCCATTCCTGGGATGAAATAGCAGATACTTGGAATATAAAGGAGGAGAGGTTTGTTTGGCTCACAGTTTTGGTGGCTTCAGACTCTGCTGGATGGCTTTGAGACAAAAACAGTATGGTGAAAGTGCCTGGTGATGGGAAGGTGCTTATTTTTTGGTGGCCAGGAAGCAGAAAAAAAGTGAAAAACCAAGAGATCGAAAGAGAATGGGAGCCAGGAGCAAGAATATACACTTTGAAGTCCTTCTCCCACCAGCTGATGACTTCCAACCAGGCCCTACCTTCTAAACACCACAGTCAGCTACTGAATATTTTCCAATTTTTGTCGTATTTTCTTTATAATTATGAATTTAAAACTCTTTTTGTAAGTTATTGTTATTATTACTGTTATTATTATTTTGTTTACCCTTCCACAGCAATGAATTCTCCCTTCTCATAGTTCTCTGGAAACATGGAACAAATCAGAAATAATTACACAGATAACTTAAGAGATGATGTCCATAATGAAAGACATGATTAGTAAATCTAGAGTAGATACAGATACAAATAAAATAGAGTTTAGGAAAGTGATGGAAACCATGAATGCCCAACGCAGAGAAAAATTAGATTCCATAAAATAGGTGCAAACAGATATCCAGGAGATTAAAAATTTTACTGAAAATATATACAGCAGAATCAACAAAATGTGAAGATCAGATTGCGAAGACAGGATTGTAACTAGCAATCATCAAAAGAAAGACTTCTAAAAAATAGCAAGGGACCACAAAAATTAATCCAACAGCTGGTGGATAATGGAAAGAACAGCATAAGATTCACTGGAATTAATAAGAAATCAGAAGATAACAAAAAAAGCTTAAAAACCTGCTAACAGAAGTGACAGCAAAATAGTTTCCAATAATATAAAAAGAATTCAACATAGAAATAAGTGATACATATAGAATTACAAATAGCTCTGATCAAAGAAAAAGTATATAATAGTCAAAATTTCAGAAATTCAGCAGAACACAATATTGTAAACTGTTAAAGAAACAAATTACTTATGAGATAAAACCCATCTGAATCACATCCAACTTTTCAGTACAAATCATTAAGTCAAGAAGAGTTTGGAATGAAGTATTTAAAGCCCTAAAAGAAAACAACCTCCAAAATTGGCTTTCTAAATTGATGGAGAAACATAGGAATCAATCTGATGAAGTAAAAGACCTTTATATTGTAAACTACTTTACTCTGGAAAAGGAAATCAAAGAGGATCTCAAAAAATCGAAGGCTATCCCTTGCTCTTGTGTAGGAAGAACCAATATAGTAAAAATAGTGATACTTCCAAAACTGTCATACAGATATAATGCAATCCTGCTCAAAACACCAATAGTATACCTTACAGAGCTAGGGAAAATAATCTTAAAATTCATTTGGAACCAGAAGAGACCAGAAATAGCGAGAGCAATTCTGGGCAACAAAGGTAAAGCTGGGGCCATCCAGAATTTCCAATTTGAAACTATGCTACAAAGATACCATGATAAAACAACATGATAATAGCAAAAAAAAAAACTTTTTTAAATTAAAAAAAATACATGCCTGAGGATCAGTGGAACAGGATAGAAGATAAAGAAACAACTCCAACTACACTCAACCACCTTATCTTTGACAAAGGGACCAAATATCTTTCTTCATTGGAAGAAAGCCTTTTCATAAGTGGCTCTTGGTAAAATAACTTTTCATGTACTCAGAATGAAACCTAGATCCATGTCTGGCACCATCTACTAAACAAACCAAAATGGATAAAAGATTTATATGTTAAAATAGAAATATTAAATCTGTGGAAGATAGAATAAGTAAAACTCCTTAAGACATAGGTGTGGGCAAAGACTTTGTGAACAAAACCCTGCTCATGCAGGAAATGTTACAAAGAATCAACAGCTGGAATCACATCATATTAGAAAGCTTTTGCACAGAGAAATCACTAACAGAGTGAAGAGACAATTTACAGAATAAGAAAGAATTTTTACCAGTTGTTCCTCAGCAAAGAACTAATATCTAGAATATCTAGCGAGCTAAGGGGGCTGGGGATTCAGTTTGCAAGCGTTAGGTCCTGAGTAAGAAGGAAGGAAGGAAGGAAGGAAGGAAGGAAGGAAGGAAGGAAGGAAGGAAGGAAGGAAGGAAGGAAGGAAGGAAGGAAGGAAGGAAGGAAGGAAGGGAGAGTTCAAATATCAGAACCCTCAGTTTCGAAGACCCAACAGGAAAAAGTGGGCATATGGATCAATAAACATTTCTCAGATGAAGTATAAACAGGAAATAAACATATGGAAAAATGTTACAAATCACTGGTCATTTGAGAAATGCAGATTAACTCTGATATTCCATGTCACTCCAGAAAAAATGAGTATTATCAAGAAATTAACCAATAACAAATACTGGCAAGAATGTGGGAGAAAAGACACCTTATCTACTGTTGGAAAGAGTGTAAATTGGTATAATAAATATAGAAATCAGTATGGAACTTTCTCAAAAACCTAAAACTCAAAAAAGCATTCTACCTCAGTCACACGTGCACACCCATGTTTATAGCAGCACAGGCTCTAATTGCTAAATCTTGGAAACAGCCCAGATGCCCATCAATAGATGAAAAAGACAATGTGGTTTTTACATCTGACACAATGAGTAAACTTGAGACATTTGTAGGTAAATGGATGCACTCTGAGAACATATTTTTAAGTGAAATAAATTGGATGCACATTTTAAATATTATATTGTTTCTCTTGTGTGAGAAACCCAAAGGCTAACTAAAGACCAAAATAGATGACAAATGTTAAGACATAGGAAGAAAATGTTCAAATGGGAGTGGGAACAAGAGAAGTAGGGGAACAAAGGGGATGGAGTAAGAATGAAAATTTTTTTTTTTTTTTTTTTTTTTTTGCTTTTTGGAGACAGGGTCTTGCTTTGTAGTTCAGGCTGGCCCTGAGCTCACTATGGTGCCCAGGCAAGCCGCCGCGAACTCAGCAATCCTCCCTTCTCTGCCTCCCGAGTGCTGGGATTACAGGCGTGAGCCACCACGCCCAGCGTTATATGTGGTAACTGGGGATCGAACTCAGGTCCTTATGCTTGCGAGGCAGGCGCCGGAACCACTGAGCTAACCCTCCGGCCCAGAATGAAAATTTTTTAAAAGAATGGAAGGAAAACAATAGAAACAAAGTTCTGTAAAAGGAAAGGAGGATTGAAGAGAAGGGAAGAGAATGGAAAAAATGAATCAAGATACATTATGTACAGATACAAATTCCATGTGATAAATGTGATCTTTATGTATGTTATAACTGTACCAATAAAGTTAATTTTTGAAAAAAATCAAATGGATATGAAAGGGACCAAATGATGGAGAGGGAAAAAGGAAGAGGAAGTAAAAGAAAGTAAAATACGTGCGTGTACCACTCACAGAATGAAACAGTTGCATATACTAATTTTGGGGTTTTTTTGAGACGGGGTCTCGCTTTGTAGTTCAGGCTGGCCCTGAACTCACTATGGAGCCCAGGCAAGCCTTGAACTCAGCAATCCGCCTGTCTCTGCCTTCTGAGTGCTGGGATTACAGGCGTGAGCCACCACTCCCGGCACTGTGGTATGCGGTGTTGATTGTTGGTGGGCGTGTCTCCACGCCCAGCATTATATGTGGTTACCGGGGATCGAACTCAGGACCTTGCTCTTGTAAGGCAGGCGCCGGAACCACTGAGCTAACCCTCCGGGCCCATATGATCCCTTTTAATGACTACCTCCCCGGTAACGCTCAGGTGGTTATGACCTGTGACCATGTCATGTGACTACAGCACTTGTCTGAAACAGTTGCTCTTCAGATTTTCAGTGCGCACGTTGTTACTCTATTACTTGAGATGTCACTGTAATTAAAATCTCAGAACGACTATCTCATGACTCCACTGGCCACATTTTCTTTAGGTCAATATCGCTGTCATGCTGACTTATTTTAGTGTTAATGGGCATAAAAATACATCTGATGTTAGCTTCCCAGATGTGTGTATCTTCCTTTTTATCCTCATACTGTGCTTCTTTTCAGACTAATTGTAAATCTCCAGGCTCCAAGTAAAATTGATACTGAAAATAAAGTTCAGAACGTCACTGGAATAGCTATTAATCAGTGAGTACTTTACGTAGTAAAGTCCCGCAGCAGGAGCTCCGGTCTCTCCGGGGTGCACTGACATACCTCCGCTGCTGGACTGTGCGCCTGCTACGTTCTCTGTAATATCCCTCTGCCCTTCTCAACATGTCCTGTCAGGACATGGCTCTTTCTGTTGCCGCCTCTTCTGCTTCACTGTCTGCACTTCGCCACATTTCCCAGTTCTGTGAATAAACCCACTACTCCAAATGAAATCGATATTAGAAATAAAGTTTGGTCCATGACATCATTGGAGTCCATATTGGACCGGAGTCCTCACTGTTGCCTGAGTTCCTATGTTCAAGGTTTGCAGGTGTGATGAGGTAGTTGATTGCCCGAGGTAGTCGACGTGTATCGTTGGTACCGGCTCATGGTTGGGGTCACCTTTACGCACGGCCCCCATGCCATCCGGGGCCCGCCCCCCCCCCGCGCGCATGGCCCGCCTTCCTCCAATCCCCATTTCCCTTTGTTTCCCAGCCTGTCCCATCTTCTTCAGTCCATCAATAAGCCTCCAGTATATCAAGCAAAATGGGTACTTTAAAAGTTTATTATGGCTCTGGAGGCACTATTAACAAGTACGTTTGTGTTTTACAGCTAGACTATGTTCACTGATTAGCAGGGTACTCTGGGTCTATAAGTGGTACTGGCTTTTGTGAGCTACGTGCTCTTTATACACTATCCCCCCACCCAAATCACCCCCATTTGTAGGTTCTTTTCCCACCCCCACCCTCCCTCTTCTTATATCTTCAGACCTCTTCTTATGCACTTCAATTAAAAATTCTCAAGTACTCCAGTGACACTGATGTAAAAATAGAGGTTACATTATTGGGGGTTCCCAGCAAGCAGTGCCTTTATGTTGTATGTCGTCCTTTTGCGCATGGAATATGTTAGCTGTTTTCCCGGAGTTGCCGCGGGATCCCATTGACACTGTGTGATCGCTGTGCTGTCTGTAAACCACTCCCTGCCCCGTCGCTAGGTGTCCACCGCCCCATCCTCCCTCCCGCCTTCCTCTCCACCTTCCACTCTGTTCCATCCTCCCCACTGCAATTAATACATCTCAGCTATTCTAAGTAACATAATAGTTTACTGCATCACTTGATGGCTTTACTGTGGATGCTAACGTTCTGCAGAGGGCGTTATTTAGGTGGCCTGCTGGGGTGTCCAGGGCAGTTGATACTAGGTTGTATGATTCGTGCGATCTTTACACATCACTCCCACCCCAAGTTCACCCCCGTCTCACCTGTCCAGCCATCATCTCTTCCTGTCCCCTCCCTCTCCACGCCTCCCATCTTCCTACCCTCTCCTTGAGCTTCCTGTCTTCCATCCTAGTCACTAAATTCAATAAACCTCAACTAGTCCATGTACTACTGAGTCAAAAATACAGTTGGTTATATGTTCGCAGCTGCCGCATGTTAGTGGCTCTATTTTATAAGTGAATGTTCTGAATCTGCAATGTCGGTTGACTTCCTGGAATCAGTAAGTCGTGGGTGCTGGACTATGCAGTGGATGTGGTTCTTACATAAGAGCCCTGCAGTCTTCACCCCGCACCTGTCCTCCCCCCCCACCTCCTCATTCCCCCATCTTCACTTTGACCCCCACCTCTTCCTTCCTACTCTCCCATCCTCCTCTTGAATTACCAATCTCAAAAATTTGAAGTAATATTGGCATTAAAAGCAAAGACTGCCACATTGTGTCCCTGCCATGTTGATATAAGTGGCGGCATTATTAGTACCCAGATTAATTTTGCAGCTGGAAGGTACTGGAGTGTTCTGTGTATACAGTCAGTATCAGGCGGTGTGGTTGATGCGCTCCTGATACATCACTCTCGCCCCACATTCACCTGTACTGTGCACTTGCCACTCTCTCCCCACCCCCTGCCCCTTAGCCCACCCGCCTACTCTTAATAAGGAATCTCAAGTATTCAAATTAACATTAAAAGTAAAACATGTGGCATAATTGGAGTTGCCACTAATAGGCACTTTTATTATGTATATATGTAAATATTTTGCAGCTGGGATAAATTGCTGGGTCGCCTGGGACATTCTGGGCATCCGCTTGACATTGGGCTGTGACTGATGTGTTCTTTGCACAGCACCCGCCTGAACTCGAGCCCGCCCCTTCTCTGCCCTCCCCTTCCCGTTATCCCCATATAGTGCTCACTCCCTCCTCACCTCCCTTCCACACATACACACTGGAGCCACACTATTAATCAGTTGCTTTATTACTATATATGTCAGTGCTTTGCAGCTGGAATGTATCGGTTGATTTCCTGGAGTACTTGGGCATAGTGTTGATAATGTGGGGTGTGGCTGTGTACACTTTCAAGCCCACCATGGTCTTCTCCAATCCTGCACCCCACCCTCCCAGCTCCCCCCACTCCAGTTGACGGGTCTCATGCATTTGAATTAACGGGGGTACTAGAAAAAAGCTTGTTACATCATCAGTGTCTGTATTGATTTTATGTTTAAAATTCTGCAGCTGAAGTGAGTTAGTTGATTTCCTGGGGTATTCTGGGAATATACTTGATCCTGGGTTGTGTAATCCATGTGCTTTTCGGACGCCACCTCCATCCCCAACTCACCCCCTCCTGAGCACTGCAGCCCTCCCCGTCCCCAACTCTCCTAATCCCCCACACTCTGCCATTCTCCTTATTCCTCCAGTCGTCCCTCTACTCTCCCCATGGTCCCTCCTTTATGCCAATTAATAGTAAGCTTCAATTATCCTAAGTAAAATTAATATTAATATTAAAAGCCAAGTTGACTCTGTCACTCAGATCACTCTTAATTAGGGGCTCATATATGTGTTTTGCAGGTGGAAACACTGCTTCCTGAGGTTTTCTAGTTACAAATGATCCAGTGTTCACCTGAAGTGTTCTTTATACAGTGTGACATCCCTCACTCCCAAATCACCTCGCTCCCACCGCCCTCATCCTCTTCCCGCCCCTCCCTCTTCCACCCTCGCTCTTCCCTGCATTCCGCTGCCTCCCTGCCCCTCCTTATTAATACATCTTCAGAATTCCCGAGATCAAAAGTGTCTTATCGTTATGTCACAGGTCACTATTCATTGTGGCCTTATGTTATTTTATGCGGCTGGAATAAATTGGTGGATTTCCTGGGCATTCTGGGTATAACCTTGATCCTGGGTTCTGTGGCTGATGCACTGTTAGTCATACGCCGTCATCCCACCCTCCCACCTTCTCTTGTCATCTTCAACCCTCCACAGACTCCTGCTTATTCTCCCACTATCCCACTCCCCTGCTCCTGTTGATAAGTCCCCAGTAGTATGCCAAGTTATATTTATATTAAACATTTATTATGTGTCAAAGTTGTGGGTTGATAATGAGTTGTGTGATCGATGTGTTCTTTACACATCACCCCATCACCAACTTACCCCACTCTTCTGTTCCCTGCCTCTTCCTCCCGCACCTCCCTCTCCCCACTTCCCCTTTCTTCAGATCTCCCACATCCCACAACTTTTACAACTGTCCCACCTTCCGTACTTTCTCGAATAAAACTCAAGTCATCCAAATAATATTTGTGTTAAAATTCGTCGTCTTTGTAGTGACTATCAACTGATTGTTTCATTGTTGTATGTTAATATGCTGCACCTGGAATATGTTGATTTCCTAAGGTATTCTTCGTATGATATTGAGTTGTGTGATTAATATATTCTTTGTACATCACCCATCCCAAACCCACCTCACTCCGCCCCTCCCAACTTTCCTTTTCTCCTCCCAACTTCCTTCATCACGGCTCCAAACCCATCAACCTATCTTCTCATCCCCACCCACCCTACCATCCACCCTCCTTCACCCTTCTCATCCCCACCCCACGCCCTTGTTGCTGGTGGGTGGTGAAATGATCAGGACATGATTTGTACTAACCACTAAAGCTTTATTGAATTTTAACTTCAGTACAATATTAGTAAATACAAAGAAATATAAAGAGAATACAGCAATACAGTTTAAAGAAGGAGTAGGGATTGGAGGTAGGAAGTGCATATTAGGGAAGCAGGATAGGGCTGCTGACAGGGGCAGAAGAGAGGGTCTTTATTCATCACTCTGCTGTAACTTTCAGGGATGTTTTCCACCCACTGTAATCAAATTCAGTCCAGCAACAGTTTTTCAAAGGCTACTTATCCGTCCTGCACTTCTCAAGGTCTTGCTTACAGTCTCATCCTGAGGGTCACACTAAGGGCCTTTACTTCTCACCTCATCCCCTTTGACTCTCAAGGTTTCGTCTATGTTCAGTTCACTCTCAATGGGTTGAACTCCCTGCAGCAGCTTCTAAATTTATTCGACATCTTACAGGTAACAATTCCAGGGTAAAGGTTCACAAGAAAGTACGTGTATCCACTTCGAGAGATCTCTAATACATAATATTATCCTAACTAGATAGCCCCACCCACTTAAGAATACTTAGTATTCCCTCCCACCCTAAAATACTTGCGCTTGAATATATATCCCCGATTACTTAAACTGATAACATAAAGAAATTAAAAGAAGGCAATGTTCCACAGACCAATACAACAGTGTTCTACGATCTTGAACAACAAAGAACTTTCAGCCCCACCAAATGTAACACGGTTTCTCCTGGGCTCTTCTTTCCTCAGGTGGTCTTTCATGATTGCTCAGTTCTTTCCAGAAGGTTGTTCTCTGTCGCCAATCTTGGAACTAATCTGATGTATAGTGTCTGTAGTGGATGACAGCTGGACCAATTCAGGAGTCCAAGAGGCACCTGCAAACTTGAACAGAATTCCATACTGCACAGAGAGTTGTGCAAACTCACTGTCTTTCTCCACATGATTTAATCAAACTAGCATCCAAGACAGATACCTCCTGGCTCAAACTAAATTGACCCCTCAAAAACATGTAAACTTCCTGTACCAACATCCTCAGCTACTTCACTTCAGACTTAATTAGCATCTAAGATCTTTTCACTACTTGATTCAATTATCTATCTCCTTTCTATTTTATTTTATTCCCTTTCTAACATCCTTTTCTTTTTTTTTGTATGAAAAAGGGCATTTTTGTTGGAAATGCCAAAAGAAATTCTTCAAAGAACCAATTAACAGAAATTTGATCAGCAAAAACAAATCAGTTGAGAGAAAGGAAACTTACCCAAACATAAATTTGATCAACAAAAATAAATTAGTTGAGAGAAAGGAAACTTACCCAAATTTCAATACTACAGAATTAAGGTAAGACTACGTATCTGTAACACCTAACATTGATAGATAGGATAGATAATAAGAAAGCATAGTACACACTGCCGAAAGTTAACCACAAGCTAGGCAAACAGTCCACTGTGTGTCAGGGACTTGTGGGCAGAGGCCTCGCATTAGCATGCTGCCCCTAACTAGCCTTTCATCAGCCAACTTCTCCAGACTTCTGCTTGCAGTAGTGGCAAATGTCCGTGTGTGCATGCCAAGGCGGCAGATAACTGCCCATTTCTGGGCACTCTGCAGCTGAAAGATCAACTGATGACTGTAAATTTGACACAAAACCATTTGAATTCAAACGGATGGAGGATGGAGAGAGATTTGAGGTAAACCGAAGTGATGCTTCACAGTAGTCCAGAAGCACAAATGCACCATTTCCAAAGTAATTACTCTAAAACACACAAGTGATTGACAAGCTTTCTCATTCCAATAGAGGAAGTAAGAAAAAGTTTTGAACTAAGCAACCAATTGGGTTTCTTCTTTGAACTGTGTGTCCTTTTATGTAATTTTTAAAGAACCAATTGATAGTATTGATTTTTTATGATATTAAAATTGAGGTTCAAGGATGAACTATTGGATGAACACTCCAGTTCTGACAAGCTTCTCATTCAGAGTGCTGTACGAAATTCATAGCAGGGAAATGTTCTGTGTTATCTTTCCTTAGATTGAATAAGAAGTGATTAGTTCTTTGGAATTCAATGGAAATTTCTGAAAGCATAGTCACCACTTTGAAACACTGGCAAAGGACGCTGTCCCAGCTAACACTCTGGTGTATTTAAACATGCAAGGATGAGGGGGTGGTGATGGGAGGGTGAAAGGTGACAGACAAAGAAACTTCACCACAATGGCTCCTCTTCATGTCAGGCAGTTAGAAATGGAAAGCCTGGGGTTTCCCACTGCTCCAACTGATTCGGCAATTGGAGACTGCATGTGTGGAACACATGCTTCTTCAGGCCTGTCTCCATGTAAGGCAGCAACGTGGAGCCTCAGCGACCAGTCAGGAAGGTGGCACAGGTCCTGCAGCAGGACTAATGGCAGTAGTAAAGAATTAAACAGAAAGAGAGAGATTAGACAAATGGGTCTAGGTAGTGGCAAGGGACCAGACTAGATAGTCAGGCAGTCCCAGGTGAGCAAAAAGCATCCAGAAGTGTCGCTGGACTAAGCCACATGAGGCCTTCAAGTCACTCTGGTCAATAGACAGTGCCCAGTGCTCCAGTTCCTCCATGCACAGGTCTGGGTGCTGAGTGACATTCCCGCTCTACACATCCTAATGCTTCGTGGACAGATGCTTCAAAAGTTCAGCCAATTGACACACTCGTGAAAAATCTTTCTGAAGTGCCAATGCCTTCTAAGAGTTGGGCACAGGACTGTAGCCCTCAGACACGACTGAGAGGTGGTCACAATATCGGACAAAAACCTGACCCGCCTGGAGCTCCCAGCAGCCTCTGGTGGCTAGGCCAACACTGTCCGGGAGCCATTCCCAACATGGCCATGGTAAGATGTTGTGTCAGAGCCAGAGTTCTTGGGTACACGTGACCTGCGCCGGGATGTGAGGCACGCCTTCTCACACACAAGTCTGTCTGAGAGAGCACTTCCTTTCTGGGCCTGAGGGGCTCCATGTTGCAGGGCTTTTGCCTGATCCTAGGAGAACCAGTCCAGTCGCTGCTCCTTGAGAATGAAGAAACCATGAAAGTAGAGTTTGAAGATGGTGAAGTTCCAGTGGGTGCAGCAGGAGAATCACGGAAGCCTTTCCGTACTGCGCCAGTTCATTGCGGCTTCCTTTATAAGGCATCAGTCTCTGATACTGTAGAGGACCAAAAGTGGGCGCTGTCCTCATCCTTGGGTCCCCTCCATGAAGAAATTAACATTTCCTGTGTGTGCATCAGCTTCTCTGTAAAGTGATGTGGCAGCCTGTAACTCAGACAGGGACAGAGGGCTCCCCAGGTAAACCCCAGGCAACAGTAAACAGTAATTGGCAGTCACCGTTGAAAACTGAGAGATAGTTTGTTGGCCTTCTGTTGCTCCCAGAATTGCTGAAGGTGTTTTGGTGCTGTAGGATATGTGCCAGTTCAAGGTGGCCCTGACCTTCAGGAGCCTTTCAGAGAGGGTGTGCCTCAGGTAGCCTGAAGATACAGTAGCTCAGTTTAGCACAGCACACAGTCATGAATTGAGAAGCTGCACAGGATTAAACTTGGAGGGTGGAGACCTTGAAGGACACATATTTACAAGTTTCTGTAGGAGGAAGGCGGTGGGGGCGGTGGGGGTGGAGGTGGTGGCTGTAGGGGAGGATACTGGGGTACTGAGGGCTGGCGGTACAAGTGTGGATTCCAACTGACCATGACAGGTACGTAGAGAGCTCTGCCTTGACCATCTCGTCCCACTGGGTACCATGCAAATCCTACTGGGTAGGTGGGGTAGGTGGCATATGTAGGGTACATCTGGTATCTGGGAATTTGAGGAACGTATTCAGTATACGTTGCCAGGTGCGCTTGGTCATCAAAATTTGGAATAGACAGGCAAGGATACTGATGCTGGACCGTGAAATTGTTTGGAGCTCGGCAATCGTAAGATACCTGCAGCTTCCACCCCTTCTTCACCTGGAGAACCTGGGCTCCATTGGGTGCAATCGTTGGGGTGATCAGACCTTCCTTCATGTTTCTGGCCACAAATTCGCGGAGAGCTGCCATGTCAGCTTCAGACAGCGAATATATGTGTCCACTGGGAATGCTGTGTGCTCCAGGGATCATCTCAATGCGGGGATCCACCAGGCGGTGATCTGGGTAGACGTGCTCATCTACTGGAGTGTACACATTCTGGACATAGTAGTATCTCACTGGTTGGTAAACTCTGTACCCATCTGCTGGGTAATAGAATGGCAGGTGGGGTGCCACTGGTGGCAGGGACGGAGGCATTACACAATACATCCGGCAGTGGTATCGGCAGTATTCGGAGTCGAACACGATAGATCGAGTGCTCCAGGTGATGCTGGGGTCGTGTATGCTCAGCCAGCGAACCCCCAGGACAATAGGAAAGAATGGAGACTGTGTTACGTCGAAGGACAGCACCTCGCGGTGATCACCCAGGTCGACTACCAGGTCGTGGGTTTCATGGACAATCGGGCCCGACGCTATGGGGCGCCCGTCAATTGCTTCCACGAGTATTGGCCAGTCCTTGACTCTCAGGGGAATTCTGTTTTGGGCAACGTATTCATGGTCGATGAAGTTGCCAGAGGCGCCAGAATCGACCATGGCTCTGACGCACAGGGTGTGCCTGCCCGGGAGGTGGATCTGGAGGACTACTTGCAGATGTGGAGACAGAACGTCGTCTTGGGACCTTATGACTTCCGGCCCGGCCGCTGATGGTCCCTCTACAGCGGGGCCGGGGAGTTTCCCGCCTGGGAGGACTTGGAGGCCTTGGCGGGGCAGCTGTCGGCGTAGTGCCCGCCGTTCCCGCAGTAGAGGCAGAGGTTCAGCTTGCGGCGCCTCTCCTTCTCCTCCTGGCTGAGGCGCATGCGGGCGCCTCCCACAGGCTCCGTGGGGTCCGCCTGGCCGTGCTGGGACAGCGCCCGGGGCGGGGAGCGGGGCTTGCGGGTGGCGGCCCTGGTCAGCCTCCTCTCGATGTGGATGCACTGGGCGATGAGGGCGGACAGAGACTTGGCGGCCTCGACGCGGGCCAGCTCCTCCTGGATCTGCTCGCTGAGGCCCTCGTGGTACTGGTCGATGAGCGCGGGCTCGTTCCAGTCCAGGTCCCTGGCGACCGCCTGGAACGCGTTGGAGTAGTCGACGACGGAGCCCAGGCCCTGGCGCAGGCGTCGGATCCTGCGCTTGGCGGCCTCCCGCTTCTGGGGGTCCTCGAAGACGTGCTTCATCTCCGTCACGAAGGCCGGGTAGTTGTGCATCAGGTAGGTGGAGCGCTCCAGCTTGGAGGAAGCCCAGCGCGCGGCGCGGCCGGTCAGCATGCTCGTCACGAAGCAGACGCGGATGCGGTCCACGGAGAAGTCTCGGGTGCCCTTCTCCATGAAGAACTGGCACTGGGACACGAAGGGCGACAGCGTGTCTGGGGTGCCGTCGAACTTCCCCGGCAGGTTTTTGTCCTCCTGCTCTTCCTCCTGGTTGGCGGCGGCGGCGGCGGCGGCAGAGGCGGCGCCCTCCAGCTCGTCCTCGTCCTGCTCCTCCGGGTCATACCGTTCGTAGTGCTCGTACGGGTCATCGTCCGAGGCGGGCTCCACCTGCTCGCGGAGGCTGCTGTTCTCCTCCTCGAGCTTCTGCACCTGGTCCTGCAGGCTGGTGTTCCGCTCGCTCTGCTGGATGACCCGGTCTCTCAAGCTGTGGATCTCTTCGGAGAGGTTGCCGCGTCTGCGCTCGTTCGTGCTGGGCGCGCAGGGGCTTCTGGGGCCCTTTGGTTTGGAGTTGTTGTTGTTGTTGTTGTTGGGGGGAGGGGGAGGGGGAGGTGGTGGGCAGTCCGCAGGACCCATGGGGCCTGCTGGGGGGCGAGGGGTCCGCCCGCGGGTCGGTGTTGCGGCGGCGTTCCTCTGGGGTTGGTGGCCGGAATCCTGGCCCCCTCTTCCACCCCTCCTCCTCTTTGTTTTCAAAACCCGTTTGTTTCTGTAAGTGAACATAAGAGTATACATTCAACATATACATTCAAAGCAGCACACTGCAAAGAACACGTGGCACTTAAAAAGTGTCCTCTTGAGCTACTGGCTTGTATTAATCAAATAAATGTGAACAAATAAAACACAACCTCAAAGAGAATGAAGTTATCAATCAGGGCAGTAGACAATAGAGCATATCTGTATCAATTGACCAAATGACCTGTTTCTTCGCAGAAGTCACCTTTAACTATAATTCAGCAATTCATTAATTTTATCATCCAGCATGTTCACCTTTGCAGGCTGTAAAATACCACTGAGACAGAGCAAGTAAGTGGTTTTATATCAAGGGAACAGAGCAAAAAACTTTCAGCACAAAGATGAATTCCAAATAAATTAGGCAAAATAATGTCAAAATGATAACTTGTACTGTTAGGGAAGTTAGGAAAAATATAGCTAATATTCCAACCAATAACATACCAAAGAACAGGCAGATATTAAAAATCACAACGTCTGTATTCATCAGTCCTGCAGGAGGAGATGTACTCCTCCTCTCCAGAAAAGCAACTCATCTCTCAAACAACAGCCAGCACCACACAGATCACAAGACTGATTACTAATTACTTATAGTAATTACTAAAATTACTAATTACTTTTCCAACCATAATTTAACTTTCTAAAGAGAATTCTCACGTGACAGAAATGGCACTGAACAGCAAGATGTTTCTGCCAGGTTCACCCTCATTATGCCCTTCAACAAATACTGATGCCTTCCAGGAAGAGCTGAGCTGTACAAAGGAATTTTCCCCCCAAAGAGAGTAACAGCATACCTCAAATGTATTGTGATTTAATTACATAATTTAGATAAATTTCACAGTAAATGCCCCAGAACGGTTTGCTGATATGAATAAAGTTATCAATTGGAAGACAGAAAGGTAACTTGTAAGTCAACAGGAAGGGGTTGCAACTATGGCAACCAGAGCATACATTGCCTATCTAAGTAAGTTTTTGAATTTGTATTTTTTAAAATATCCATATTAGGCGAAGAAACCCAGATTCTATTTGTCCTGTAGGTCACCAGTCTGCAGTCCCTTAAGCCCCACTTAAATTAGGTACCTGGGATAGGGCTGCACTGATTGATACTGTGGCGAAGGGGAGGTGGACAGTAGGTCACAGGAAAATAGCTGCTTATGTTCTTTCTGAAAAGAGTGTTACATGCATTTAGCCTGATGTTATCATTTAAAGTTTTTCAATGACCTCAAATCGCCAATCTGGAAAATTTAAATACATTAAAAAGTTCACATAATTATACTAAAGTTATAGAAAGCGTTAAACTTGGAAAATTATGGAAAGTGTTAAACTTTAGAAAGTTTAACAAAATTTCTAATTTAAAAGTTTTCGACTTTTGAAAGCTGTAAACTTCCAAAACTTTTAAACTTTTGAAAGCTGTAAACTTCCAAACCTTTTAAACTTTCTGAAGTTTTAATGGTTTTTTAGAAGTTTTAAACGTTTTTAAAAACTTCAATCTTTCTATTTTAAAAAGTTCAACAAGTTTAAAGGCATACTACATCAAAGTTTTAAAAGGTTAAAATATACCTGGGTTTTAAAAGTTTAGTTTAAAATCTTTAAATAAACAAAAGTTTAAAGTACAGTATAACTTGCTTCTCTCTGACCTGCCAATGCCAAAATGAGCATTAAATAAATTATATCAAGCCCAAAAGGTAAACATTTTTTAGTTAAGAAAATTTAAAAATGAAGTAGTAATGAAGATGACTGTGCTTATCTTCCTTTCCTAAGACCAGCCCCCTGCTGGTTGGCCCCTCCCTCTCCCAGGCCCTGCTCAGGACTCAAGGTAACTTTGCTGGTCAGGCGCTGCTGCTGTGACCCCTCTGAGGACTGGCCACACAGCAAGCCAGGTCCTTAAAAGACAGGGATTAGTGTGCCATTCTTATAGTTTTAACTCCCTTACTTTTAACTGTTTTAGTAAATTTGGGTATGAAAACAATAAATAATTGACATTCAAAATAAAATACTCCATATTGAAAACATCAGAAGACACAATAAACACATCATAATCTATGACCTTTAGTCTCATCTCCAATGCTTTAAAGATACTGAATTGGTGATGGTAGTAATATAAAGTTAAAATGTGATGTAAATCATATTTACTAAATAAGTATATTTATTTAAATAAGAGTTTTAATGTCCCATTAAAGAAATAATAAGCATAATGTGCCACTTCTGTCAGCCAGACACTAACACTTTCAAAACAGAGACCAGAGTTCTTAGAGACCATTCACAGCACCGCCTGCGTCACCTGACCCACATCTGGAAAGCAAACAACCTCTGACATCAATAAAAAATCATGGGAGACCAGTTCCATTAGGACATCAGCAAACAACCGATATAATGCTTAGGGAAACAAAATGCCAGCAAGGGTGAAAACTCAAATACCTTTATTATACAGGAAGGTAATTTAAAAGTGAAAGGAGGTTGCAGTTAAAATACAGGGAGGGGCCGAAGTACATAACTTGGGGATGGATGCTCCTCCCAACCCAAAACATTCAGTTTGGGTTTTTTAAAATGTAAAAACAGTGCTGCTTAAACAAATTCAAGGCTCTACATGGCCTTCCAGGTTGCCAGTTAAAGACCTCGGACCTTTGCCAACATCAAACCTCAGGTCCTTGAGTTTGCAATTTTAGGATAAGACTGTAAATTCAAAGTAGGAAACAGTAGTTGAAACTCTTTAAAAATAAGTGGATGCGGGGCAGCAGGTTAACAGTGAGTTTAAGTATAGAATGTTTAAACAGCAGCAGGGGAAGCGTGAGTTCACGTGATCAAAGAGCATCTGTTTTAACTTCATTCATGAAATTCTGGCTCCTTAGGCTCTTCCTTAGAGGGCTGAGTCCGAAAGGTGGGGGTCACACTGCATAAAGCCCGACTGCCTGGGACAGACGTCATCTCTGTATAAGACAAACATTGCAGTGTGAGTCTGTTTAGGGATTATTTGATTAATTATCAACTCTTTACAATGACTTCTAAACACTTTGATTCCCTAAACACACCAAAGGGTAACAATAACCGAAAAACACCATAAAGAAATATCTCATTGGGAATTGAAAAGCCATTAAGCACCCATTAGTTGTTTGAAATTTTCAAATGCCCAAATTATTTGAGTATTATAAAATGCATATTCTATTAATGTGCATTTTTACTAATAGATTGAACCTCTTTAATATGCAAATACAAAATTCCCAAAGAGGAAACACACTTAATTAAAGCTGTAATTATAAGTACATTATTTCCATACATATATTTTGGAAGGAGAACAATTAGCAGAGTGACAGTTTGGGGGGGCTAAAGTCCCCACTTCTCTCCATAACAAAATCCTGGCTCATAGTTTTTAAGATACAGAACCAGGTTTTTATATTCTTCATTTAGTTATTAATACTTTTATATGGTACATCTAAATTATATAGATATTTAATTAAACCACCTGAAATAATCTATGTAATCACATATCATACAAATTTTAAATGTCAATATGTACCATTAATAACCTATTTGCCCCAAATTTAAGTAATTAGCTTTTTATGAAAAAAGCTAATTACTTGAAATAACAAATAATCAGCTTTTTATGAAAAAAGCTAATTACTTGGGATACTTAAATAATCAGCTTTTTATGAAAAAAGCTAATTACTTAGAATATTTAAATAATCAGCTTTTTATGAAAAAAGCTAATTACTTGGAATAATTTAAATTAATGTTGATTTTATAATTACAGCTTACATTATTGGAATTCAAAAATACGTAATTTTTTTTAACAGAAACTTTTAGTTGTGAGTGAGAAAAGGTAGCAACACAATCCAGGTCATCAAAGCACCACAGGAAACAGGAACAAAACAGAAAAGACCTGCAGACACCAAGCGAGATAACCAACAACAGACGGGTCATTTAAAGTCAATGAACGCCCGCCATGTCCACGTACAATTGATTACACGTAGCCAGGTCAGCCAAGCCGACCGGGTCAGCCTCTAGAGTTGCCAAGAACAATCCAGCTTCGCTGGCACACGAGCACACGGACACCTCACTCTCGCCCAAAGGCCAAGCCAGAAAAGCTCCAGTCTTCCACTTCAACCTCCAGAAACACAGTTCAGTTTGCCCCTTGTTTGTATTCACCAAAGCGCCTGATCCCAGCAGGTCCACTGGTGTCCTTCAAAAAGCTCAATGTGAAGACATTTAAGAATGTCTGTTCTTTACTTACAATAAAAGCATGGCTTAAACTGCCTTAAGGCACAAGCCATTGTTAGCTTGGAAGTTCCCATCATAATTTACTATTGGAAATTTTAAATGTAGGAGTTATTTAAAATTGCAAAGCACTTATTAAAAGTGCTTATGAATGCCAGTTATAATTACCATTGTTGTTCATTGTTCCCATTTATTATCCTTATATCGGACACTAGTAGACAGAAAGCAAAAAACGGCGCAGCACAGAAACACTGGAGGGGCGGGCTGAGCAGCCAGGCTCGGACACCGGAGGTGGTAGGCGGGGCTGGAGGGGCACAGTGCGCAGGCGTAGGCCCGTGGGGGAAGGAGGGGGCTCCCTCAGAGGGGGCTCAGGGAGGGGCCATGCTGTGGGGAGGCGGGGTCTGGGCAGGCCCTCTCGGAGGAGGCGGGCTCAGAGAGAGGCAGGGGGAGGGCCCGCGCCTCAGAGGAGAGGAGCCTTGGGGAG
>PVIC010002826.1:0-73646 GCA_004025085.1 Thryonomys swinderianus
GCCTCTGGCAGTGTCACCAACCTACTCCATCCTCTCAGTCACCAGCCTGACTAGCCCCAGCTGTCACCAGAGCCAGCAGTTTGGTTACAAGTACAGCTTTGCTGAGACTGTTGGGGTAGAATTAAGGGAGCCCCTTGTGTGAAGGCCTTGTATTCGCAGTGGTAAATTGCATATTCTTGCTGCCCCTCGAAACGTATATGGCAGAGCTCTCCTGGGCAGCTCTCCACATGCTCCTTTGTGCCAGTGCTCTTCTCTGACTGTGCTTCCCCGCAGGACATGATCCACATTGCAGACACCAAGGTCGCCAGGCGCTATGGGGATTTCTTCATCCGTCAGATCCACAAGTTTGAAGAGGTGAGAGGTCTGAGCGTGGCCGGCTGGGTCTGCTGAGGGCAGAGATGAGGAAGTGGGTGGGGAGGTTATCTGTTTTCAGGAAAGCCTGAGGCCAGCCTTGCAGTGCCAAGCTGGCCTGGTGTCTGTGGGTCTGGGAGTGGAGGTGGGGCTGGAGGAGCTGCTGCGTCAGCCCTCTCTGGGCACCTCTCCCTGTGCCCCTGTGGGGCCGCTCCCTCCTCCCCACACTTTCCTAATATGGGCAGATGCTGCCTGCTCTTACCGTCCCTGTCCTGCCCTTGGCAGGGCTTTCAGCCTAGACAGGTCTGGCCAGTTCCTGTGGGATGGAGGATGGCAGGCTCTGTTTTCACGGAGTGTGTACCAACTCCGTGTCTGGCCCTGTGGAAGGTCTTCTGAGTCAAGCAAGGCTGTCCCTTTGTGTTCATTGCTGGAGCCACTGTGTCCTAGTACTTGGAGTTGTCCAGCAGAGGCCAGGCTCCTCCTGTGGAGTGACAGAGCCCAGCATCCTTTCTGCCTTGTAGCCACACAGGTCCCATCAGGCTGGTTCTGGCTTCCTGCTAGGATCCTGCTCCTCGGGTAAGAATGAATGAAGCTAGAGCTCAGCGAGACTCACCACTCTGAAGCAGCGAGTGGTGCAGGGCCAGCGAATGTCAGGGCTCCTAAACACGGGGACAGCCGCAGCAGAGGTGCCCTCCTTAGCTTCAGAAGCATTGCTGGTGACCTAGTGACTGTGTGTGCTGTCCATATCTGATTTTGCTTTTGTTTGTTTTCGCAGTGCTGAGGATTGAACCTAAGACCTTTACACTGAGCTACACCCCCAAACCATTTTTTAAATTTTAAGACAGGGTGTGATTAAGTTTCCTGGGTCAGTCTTCAACTTTTAGGCTTCCTGCCTGGGGCACTGGGCTTGCAGCCGCACACCACCATGGCCAGGTCTAACTCTGCTTTTGTTCCTTCTAGCTCAACCGAACCCTGAAGAAGATGGGACAGAGACCCTGAGGACATTGACACTGAGCCATGTAGGACCTGTTTAGACCTTCTAAGTGGGAACCGCTCTTGTCACCACAAAGCCTGTACCGGATCAGCCATCAGTTCAGTTGGAATTTATATAAATTAAGGACTGAAATGTTAATAAGCTAATTTCAGTAAAGGATCTTTGTATATGTGCTGCTGAAGCGAGCACAGTAAAGGATCTTTGGAACGCGATGTGTCATCTTGTTATTGGGGGAGGGATGCTGGGATCGGGCCATAGTCCACCCACCCCACCCACCCCCCGCCTCTGCTCTCCGTGTGTCGCTTAGAACCACAGACTGAAGCCCCGGCTCCCTGTTTTATGTGACTGGGGAGCTGACAGGGAGTTTTGCACTCCATTCCTTACTTGTGCCTGGAAGGAATTCTGTGAGATTCAAGTGACCCGCTGGAACATTTGTGCGGTACTGCTCCTGGGGAGAAATGTGGACACTTTACTGCCAGGAGCTGTCCCCGAAATCTCCATAAGTGTGTGTCACCCTTGTAGCTCGGGGTGAGCAAGTTCCCCATTTCATGGACAAGGCGGTGGCTCCGGGGGATTAGTGACCTGCACAAGGTCGCTGTGCTCTTCTCACTGCTGCCCAGGCAGAACCGACCCATGCTGCATGTCCCTCACAGACCCCTGGGGTGTCAGTGCCAGTGTGTCACTGAGCTGGGCACAGACTGGCTCCCAGTCTGTCCTTAGTCGCCATCTCTCAGCCTCATTCCTGGGGTAGAAGATGGGTCGGGACCCGCAGATGTGTGGAATGAGGAGCTGTGCGCTCAGTTGTCTGTGCACATGGGGTCTGGCAGCCCCTCCGCGCCCTGCTGTTGATTCAGTGCTCACTGACATGCCGCTGCAGTGGGTTCCGGGCGATGGCTGCCAAGATGGGTCTGTGTCCAGTCCCATATGCCTGTGACCTGACCTTTTGTGGGAAAAACCTTTAAGGATCCAAGTTACAGATGATTTTCTGTTTGTTTTTTGGTTGCATCAGGAGTGAACCTAAGGCCCTTGGCATGAGCTACACCGCCAGCTCTTCTTCATTTGTAAAATTTTGCAACAGAGTTTCCCTAAATTGTTGAGGCTGGGCTCAACCCTGACGTCCTCCTGCCTCAGCCTCCCGAGAGTGCTGGGATTATAGCCATGTGCTATCACGGCTAGCCTAAACGATGCGTTTTGAAGTGAACGCTGAGTCCAGGTACCCTTACAGGGGACATGCAGAGGAGGGGCCAGGAGGAGAGGGCCAGGTGTCCAAGCCCCAAGCTGAGGAAGGCGGGGCTCACCAGAGGCTGAAGAGGAAGGCAAGGTTCTCCCAGGATACTTCGATTTGGACTTTGCCTTCCACAGCTAGGAGAGATGGGCTTCTGTTTGAAGGCACCAAGCGCTGGTTTGTTAGGGCGGCAGCCGGCAGAGCCAGGTGTGTTCTGGGTCACTGTGGGACTTTGTGAGCAGAAGACTGGGTGGCTGCCAGCCAGTCACTGCGAGGTCAGGGAAATCGGATCCCTGTGTTTGTGGGTCTTGGCTTAGTGGGCCGGAAGGTAGGTGCCAGACTGTCATGTTGATGGTGATAATGGCTTATGGGGACATCAAAGGTGGGAGTCTTGCCAGGCGTGGTGGCTCATGCCTGTAATCCCAGCACTCGGGAGGCAGAGACAGGAGGATTGCTGAGTTCAAAGCTTGCCCGGGCTACATGGTGAGCTCAGAGCCAGCCCGAACTACAAAGCGAGACCCTGTCTCAAAAGAAAAAAGGTGGGAGTCTTGTTTGGGGAGGACAGTGAGAGCCGCACAGACAGACACCAGGACGGCAAGGAGGAAGATGCTACAGCCCCTTGGAGGACAGGCAGGAAAACAAGCACAAGGGTCTTGAAACCAGAGCACTCTGTACCCAGGAAATGCTGGGCCTGGTGGTGCACAGTGCTGGGGAGGTTGAGGCAGGAGGATTGTGAGATGGATGCCAGCCTATGCAGTTTAGCCAGACCCTGTCTCAAAAGCGGCTGGGAAAGTAGCTCAGGGGTGGAGTGCCACTGGGTTTCACCCCCAGGACCCCCCAAAAGTGGGGGAGCTTGAAGAGATGATAAGGCCACTGAATGAGGTGGGAAGCTATTCCCCGGAGGCTTCAGGATCGTCCAGGGCCCCAGAGGGAGAGGACAGGATTTCAACCCAAGTGAGGCCAGTACTGAAGAACCCGGTGGTATCTCTGGGATACAGGCTTGGCTCCCAAAGGGGAAAAAGCAAAAGCCTTCTCTCCCTCCTGCTGTAATCAGTTCAAATATTGCTAAAACTTGGCTCTTCTCCAAGTCCTTTATCTGTGACCTTGCTGGAGCCTCATGGTGGCTGCAGGGATCTGTCCAGCATTGTGACAGCCAGGCCCGGCCACCAAGGGTTCTACCCCACTCCCTGCCTGTCCACTGCCTGCTTCTCTGACTGGGGGAGGGGCCATGGCATGGCCTTTCTTGAGGCGTGTCACCTGCTGTCCCCACCTCTGGTTCTGACTGGCAAGGTGGCTGTGGAAATCCAGACCTCTGAGCAGTTCCCGCAGGACTGGAACTCAACTCCAGAATTTCACAGTTCACTTCAGGGCCCGTTATCCCTCAAGAGCATTTTCCCAGGTGAAAGTGCACAGTGTTAGGACCAACGTCTCTGCCCCACTGCCAGAGACCAGGGTCACACAGGCCCAGTGTGTGTGAGCTCAGGCCAGGCGGGGTGCAGGGCAGCACAGCCTTGGAAAGGGGAAGGCACAGCTGGACTGCGCCTGGCACCACACAGGGAGCGGGCACAGTCAGCAGCTGCTGCCAGCTTGAGAGAGTTTGATTCTGTTTGCTGGAGAGGAGCACGCAGAGCCCTGGTCGTCCTGCTGAGCAGGGCAAGTGGCACAGAGATGTGTAGGGCTGGGTCAGGATTGGGTTTGAGTCCTGACAGCCACATATTAGCTGAGTGATTGCGGCCGAGTTGTGTCACAATGTGCATTTCTCTTGCTTCAGGATTGGGCTGTTGCTTAAATTAGGTAAGGTTCTTAGCCCAGCACCTGGTGTGTGATTAGGACTGAACACCATTATTATTATCCATCTGTGACCTTGGCAGCCAAAGACCCTACAGGCACAAAGGTCATATATGTACAGTAGCCTAGCAGCTTTGTGTGTGTGTGTGTGTGTGTGTGTGTGTGTGTGTGGTACTGGAGACTGAGTCCAGGGCCTTCACACTGAACTACAGTCCCAATCCCTTGCCCCTTTTAAATTTTTTTTTTGAGACAGGGTCTCGCTTTGTAGTTCAGGCTGGCCCTGAGCTCACTATGTAGCCCAGGCAAACCTCGAACACAGCAATCCTCCTGTCTCTGCCTCCCAAGTGCTGGATTACAGGCACGAGCCACCATGCCCAGCATTATATGTGGTTACCGGGGATCGAACTCAGGACCTTAAGCTTGTGAGGCAGGTGCCAGAACCACTGAGCTAAATCTCTAGCCCTTCCCCTTTTAAATTTTGAGACAAAGTAAAAGTCTCTGAATTGCCCAGGCTGGACTAGACCTTGCAGTCCTCCTGCCTCAGCCTCCCAGAGGAGTTAAGAGTGCGTGCTCTGGGTCCTGTTCCCAGCACCCCAGGGAAGCCCAGTGCAGAGAAGTAGAGAAGTCCCCAGAGAGCCCAAACCACCTGTCCAGGGCAGCCAGCAGTCGTGGAGAGGGGCGGGAGGCTTGCAGGAGGTGGGGCTCACAGGAAGGCAGAGGCCGGCTCTCTGGCCTGGGCAGCTGGCTGGTGGCAGAGCCGCTCCAAGCTGGTGCTGGAGCCGGTCAGGGACCAGAGGCGCATGAGGGGTACAGAGCTGTGGTCCCACGGGAGTCTGGGCAGGAGCCGGGCATAAGAGTCAGGAGAGGAGGTGAGAGCTGGGGCCAGAACCAGAGGAGAGGTCTCCTGTGAGTGGCGGTGTGGGAGATGGGAGTGGTGGCTGTGCCTCTGTCCCTCGTGGAACCTGTGGGCCCAGGCGGGCATGTGGGGGGGTGGGTGCACTGTCCAGCCCAGCCCCCAGCATGTGGGAGCCTCCCACCCTTCTGTCTGCCCGTCAGGCCCCAGCTCACCATGCAGCGGGGACACGACAGCCAGCAAGCGCATGGTAGGCCAGGTGCAGACTGGCCCCTGGGGTGGGGAAGGGGCTCAGAAAAAGGCGGAGAGGGAGGAGGGGGACCGGCCTCCAGAGCTGCCCGCTGGTTCCCTGAGGTACAGGAAGCAGCGCCTCACCCTGGTTCCCTTGGCTCCACATTCCTACCAGGCCCCTCTACAAACTGGCTTTTCCTTATTCCGGCCCTGCCCTGCGTGGTCCAGCCACACCTTCCAGCCTTGGTGAGAATCCCTCCCTCACCGTCTGGGCCACAGCCTGGGCCGGCTCAGTCCTCCCTGCAGTCATGGCCCGGGGCGCAGGAGGATGGTCCTTCAGGGTTCACGTCCTGAAACATTCTCCTCAGACCGGCAGTCTCAGGCACATGGCTCCAACCTCTGCACCCTTGTCAGTCAGTCGGTGGCAACTGTCACCCTCAGTCCTGGGCCTGTCTAGGTCTCCAAATCTGACACTAGGCGCTTGACCCAGGTGTGCGGCATTACTCACATCCGGACAGCTGTGTCATCCTGTGTCGCCTGGGGCAGAGGCATGCCCTCTGACTTCTGTTTTGTTAAGAAGAGAAAGCAACCCCCAGAGCTTCAACAGAAAATCCACTTTCTGTTTCTGACAGGAAGAGCTGCCTGGCTCACAGGATGGCCTAGAGTCAGGTAACTGCGAAACAAGCAGCCCATTTCCTGTGTGTGACAGCCCCTTCCTCGTCACTAAGTCCTCAGAGAGGTGGGCTTCCTGTGTCAGGAAAACTCAGGAGCCATTTCTGCTCTTCCTGCCTCCTACCTGTAGAGAGGCCGGGTTGGAACTGAGGAAGAGGAGGGCTGTAATGGCCCAGACACCTGGGGTCCCCCAAAACTGCAGCTGGAGCTCAGGGAGGGGCATTGCCATGAAGACTAGCCCTAAGCAACAGGACCCCAAGTCTTAGGCCCTGAACAGTGCTGTAGAGCCAGAAGGTCAGCCTCTGGTATTCTAGGGAAACCCCATCATGCAGAAAGAAGAGGGGAAGTTCCCCAAGGCCAAGGCTGGAGGCTGGGGCTGCCCCGGGCCAGCTTTTGGCACCACGGGCCATCGCCTTGGTGCATCAGGCCTCTGCACCTTGGAGCTGGGGCTCCTGGGAGGGCTGTTCCCCACCTTCACCTGGGATGCCCACAGTGAATGAGCCAGTGGCGAACTGGACCCAGTGCTTGCTTCCACACACAGGACTCCACCTCGGGGGGAAGAGGATCCTTGTGCGGTCAGAAGAGCGAGGCTGAATCCGGTTCTCCCTGTCAGCTGCGTGGCTTCCTGTGGGCTCTGTCACCTCTCGGCCTCATTCTTTTTTTTGAGACAGGGTCTCGCTTTGGGTAGTTCAGGCTGGCCCTGAACTCACTATGTTGCTCAGGCAAGCCTTGAACTCAGCAATCCTCCTGCCTCTGCCTCCTGAGTGCTGGGATTATAGGTGTGAGCCACTATGCCTGGCACTGTGGTGTGAGGTACTGATTGCTGGTGGGTGTGCATCACCATACCTGGTATTATATGTAGATACCAAGATCAAACTCAGGACCTTGCGCTTGCTAGGCAGACACCAGAGCCACTGAGATAAATCTCCGGCCCTCAGCCTCATTCTTACCAGTGCAGAGCATGAACTCAGGACTGGGCATCCGTGAGGTGATGCATTTCACACGCGGTACACCTGCTGGGTTGGAGGGGGGCTCTACTGGGGCACTTGCCTAGCATGTGTGAGGCCCTGCTTCAAGGCTCAGTACCGCCAAAAACAAACACAGGCACAAGGTCTGGAGTCTAGTCACTGCTCAGGACAGTTAGCTGATTTTATTCTGGGTTTCATACCTATGCACAAATACCAAACCCTGGCATGGTGGTATACCCCTATAATCCCAGCACTGGGGAGGCTGAGGCAGAAAGATCTCTGAAAGTTCTCAAAGTGAGGCTGAGCTACAGAGGTGAGTTCAAGGCCAGCCTGAAGTACATAGTGAAACCTTGTCCACTAAGTAAGTACAGTAAGTAAATAAATACACTGCTTCCTAAACCAGGCATGGTAGCAAATTCCTGTAATCCTGGAGCCTAAGGCAGCAGAACTGAAAATTCAAACTCCGTTTGGGCAACTCAGCAACGTAGTGAAACTCTGTCTCAAAATAATAAAAAGAACTGGAGATCTAGCTCAGTGTGAAGTCCCTGTATTTGATTTCCAGTCTCACTTCCTCCAGGACCCTGGCCAGAGGGACAGGCTCTTGTGGATACGCTGTAGCGCTTTCCCCAAATCTCCACCTGGTCCTGCACGGTGTCTTTCACTGCTGGTTGTGATGGTTTCTGGCTCTTATAGGCACCCTGGCTTGGCTAGTTAAATTCCTTTCTGCACCTCAGTGTGGACACCCTCTTGAGATCCATGCCCTTTGGGAGCCTGTCAAGGAAGGTTTCCGGAAAGGGGTTCAGTTCGGAAGAGTGGCAATTAGAAGTCCAGGGGCAGCTGAAGGGGGTGAGTTAGCCTAGACCCCTTCCGAGAGCCCCTTTCCTGGGCTCCATCTTTCCTCTCCACACATGGAGAGGCTGTGCTAGACCGGGAACTTGCTAGGCTGGATGTTTCTGTAGCTTCTCTGACCTGCCCACCTCCTGGGACCGCCCCAGAGACAAAGTCCGAGCACTGCCTGGCTCAGCGAGCACCTGCCTGCCTGGCAGCAGGCAGCACAAGGTCCTGATTCAGAGGGCTCGGTGGAGGACAGTCTGGTCTGGGAGTCGGGCGGCGCACCCACCTGCACTAGCCAGGTAGATTCTCCTGAACTTGTGCGAACATGTGGGAGAGAGTGGTCTGGACCAAGAGGCTTGGAACAGCGCCCATCTCAGACATAGACGGGATTCCAGGGACCCAGGCAACAGGCAAGGGCTGGGGTGCTGCCTGCCACGTTCACCAGTGGCCTCGGAGGCTGGTGGAGACCGCGGTGCAGCTGCTGTGCCTGCCTGGAGCCTCCCACTCGCCTTCCACGGTCCAGCCCACAATGATCCTATTGTCCCCTTCTCTGCCAGCCTGTCCCCTGGAGACCAGCTCACAGCCAAGGGCCTCGGCCACAGCCTGGGTAGAAGAGTGGTCTGACCCGTGGAACTTGGAGAATCCAAGGCCGAGAATCCTAGAATCTGATGTTAGAGATGTTTAGAAATGTGCCGTCCTGTGTTAGGAGTCACAGATGCCTGTGCCTGCTGTGTGTCTGTCCAGCTGGAGAGACAGCCTTGTGCAATCCCACTCTTTTATTTGCTTTTTTTCATTCTAAAAGTTATGTTTGTGCCTCCCTGAGTTACCCAGATTTCTCATCTTTCCAGTGATCTGCCTGTGGCCCTAGTGCTGAGTGGGCACATTTTTTCCTTGCTTGCTTGGGGCTGGTTTTACTTTAAAATTAGAGCCTAAGGCTGTAGTGGGAGCTCTGTGTTAGAGCATTTGCTTGGGACAGGGCCTCCAGTTCCATCCCCAGGACCACAAAAAAAAAATAAATAAAATAATAAAAGCAAAAGTAGACCCTGATTTCCACCCAGTGACATTAAATTGCAAGCAATGCCATATTGGCATAAGAAAAGTTAAAATGTAATCCTTTTTTAAAGCCAGTATTTAATACTATAAGCAGAGGGGAAGTTTAAAAAATGAAACCAGTGGTAAATATGGTATGTTTCCATTTAAATAAAGTCCTTAGAGGAGTTAAATTCAAATGGACAGAACAAAGGATGGTGTAATCCCAGCATTTGGGAGGCTGAGGCAAGAGGGTTGCTCCAAATTTTTTTTTTTTTTGAGACAGGGTCTCGCTTTGTAGTTCAGGCTGGCTCTGAGCTCACTCTGTAGCCCAAGCAAGCCTCGAACTCAGCAATCCTCCTGCCTCTGCCTCCTGTGTGCTGGGATGACAGGCATGAGCCACCACGCCCGGCACTGTGGTATGTGGTATTGATTGCTGGTGGGCGTGAGTCACCACGCCCAGCATTGTATGTGGTTACCGGGCATTGAACTCAGGACCTTGCGCTTGCGAGGCAGGCGCCGGAACCACTGAGCTAACCCTCTGGCCCCTGGTTGCTCCAAATTCAAGCCCAGCCTAGGCTATATAGTGAGAGCCTGTCTCAAACAAACAAACAAAAACAAACAGGAGCCGGGCGTGGTGGCTCACGCCTGTAATCCCAGCACTTGGGAGGCAGAGGCAGGAGGATTGCTGAGTTCCAGGTTTGCCTGGGCTACATAGTGAGCTGAGGGTCAGCCTGAACTACAAAGCGAGACCCTGTCTCAAAAACAAACAAACAAACAAAAAGGAAACCTACCCCCACCTGGAAACAACATAGACTATAAAACAGGGGCCGAGGAAAAGAAAGAGGGCTACAGAGTTTCAGGTGGGAAAGAGGAAAGAAAAAGTTCTGGAGGTGGTGGTTGGTAGCTGGATGACCATGTAGATGTGGTTACTGCATGGAATGGCACACTTTAACCCAGCTGGTATGGAAAATTGGATGTTATGTATATTTTACCACAATTTAAAAAAAAAACTACAAGTGCTAAAACAGTTATACTGGCTAATTGTGCTAAGTGAAGAACCCAGACACAAAGATCCCAAGGGTATGTGGGGGGGCAGGGGGGACGGGCTTGGAAGTGCTGACTCATGGGGACCCAGTGTTTAAGGTGACAAAAACGTCCTAACATTGAACAGTGGCAAGGGTCACACAACCCCGGAACTACATGAAAAGCTGTGGAATAGTACTACTCTCATAAAATACTTTACTATCAACAAAGACTACATGTTTTAGGAAAAGTGACTTTTGTGACTCTTGGAATCAGCAACCATACATTTTATTTTTTTCCCCCATTACCAGGAATTGAACTCAAGGCCTTATACTTCTGAGACAGGCGTGGCACCACAGAGCTAAGTCCCCAGGCCAGGAACTGTACATTTTATTATTTTTTAAAAATTAAATTTTAGCCAGGTGTGGTGCCTCACACCTGTCATCCCAGCACTTGGGAGGCAGAGGTAGGAGGGTTGCTGAGTTCAAGGCTTGCCTGGGCTACATAGTGAGCTCAGGGCCAGCCTGAACTACAAAGCGAGACCCTGTCTCAAAAAAAAAAAAAAGGGCCAGAGATTTAGCTCAGTGGTTCTGGCGCCTGCCTTGCAAGTGCAAGGCCCTGAGTTCGATCCTGGTAACCACATACAATGCTGGGTGTGGTGACACACGCCCACCAGCAATCAATTCCACATACCACAATGCTGGGCATGGTGGTTTATGCCTGTAATCCCAGCACTTGGGAGGCAGAGACAGGAGGATTGCTGAGTTCGAGGCTTGCCTGGGCTACATAGTAAGCTCAGGGCCAGCCTGAACTACAAAGTGAGACCCTGTCTCAAAAAAAAAAATAAATAAATTTTTTTTGAGACAGGGTCTCACTTTGTGTAGTTCAAAAAAAGCAAAAGTAGAGCCTGGTCCAAAAAATATTCTATGTGTACATATATGTTTAGATGCATAATGTATCTATCATCTATATCTATCTCTATCATCTATCTATCTATCTATCTATCTATCTATCTATCTATCTATCTATCTATCTATCTATCATATATATAAGTCTTACAACCACAGCTTGCTGTATTTGGTAGTACTGGGGATTGAACCCAGGGTTTCACATTGAGCTACAACCCCAGTCCTCTTAATTTTTTATTTTGATACAGGGTCTTGCTAAGTTGCTCAGGCTGGGCTCAAACTTGTGATCCTCCTTCATCAGCCTCCCGGAGTATCTGATTTCTCCCTCCCTCCCTCCCTCCCTCCCTCCCTCCCTCCCTCCCACCCTTCCTTTGGTACTAGGGATTGAACTCAGATGTTGTGTTTGTGAGGCTGGTGCCAGACCCCTGAGCTAAATCCCCCGCCTCTCCTAGAGATTTGCTTTACAGCTTCTTTTCATTTCTTTTTGGGATGCATTTCTGTGATTTTTTTTTTTCTTTTCAGTACTGGGGATTGAACTCAGGCCCTTGGGCTTCCAAGGTAGGTGCGCTACCACCTGAACTAAATCCCCAGGAACACGTACGTCTACCTTGGGCTTGAGACAGAAGGAAACCGACCTCTGAACACGTGCACAATCAGTGGTCAGGACCAAAGGCCAGAGGTTCCCAGATGGGTGTCATTCAAATGTCACCATCTTGGTGGCCACCTCTCTGTCCCTGTCAGTCACTCTCATACAACACCTTTTTTCCTTTGTAGTTCTGGGGAACAAGCCCATAACTTCCCACGTGCTAGGCAAATGCCACCACTGAGCCACAACTCCAGCCCAACTGAATTAAAAATAAAACAGAAGCGTGTGTGATGGTGCATGCCTATAATCCTGCACCCTAGGAGACTGAGGCAGGTGGGTTGCTCTGAGTTCAAGGCCAGTCTGGGGTACATAGTGAGTTCAAGGTCAGCCTACAAAGCAAGGCCTTGTGTCAAAACAAACAACCCAAAGAAACAACCAGCCAAGGAAACAACCCAAAACAAAACAGAAAAACACTGAAGTAAGGGGTCAAGTCACTCAGTCCTAATCCTGAAATTGTGGCAGGATTTTGAACAAGGACCTGCCTTGTGATCCACCTGTGGCTTTTGATTTCACCTCTAAACACAGACCCACCCTCACTTGAGCCTGGGATTCACAGTCTACACAGCATTTCCCCATGCAAGACCTCACTTGAGTGCCCACAGGCCTGGGCCGCAGTCTGACCGACGATTTTTATCCCCCTCTCACAAGGGTGAGCCGTCTGGCCTGTGGTCGCACAGCTGTGGTTGTACAGATCCTCTGTTCCTACCACAGTGAGCTGAGCTTATAGAGCCCACAGATCAAGACACACACACACACACACACACACACTCACTCACTCACTCACTCACTCACTCTCACTCACTCACTCACTCACTCACGGCTGGCTAATGGAAGCCCAGAAGGCTGTGCTGTGTAAGCTGCTGTGACAATCAGAGGGACAAGACCAGATGTGGAGCAGTCTTCGGGGACCTAGAAGGAGCCTCTTAGAACACAGTTTTTCTTGGGATGTATAATATTTTGGGGATATAAAATAAATGATATTTTGGGAGGATGGCACTGAGGACTGAACCCAGGGCCTTGCAGCCAGCTGCATCTTCCAGCATATGTGTGTGTGTTTTTAAACAAAAGGATCTCCTATTTTTCATTCATACCTTAATCATTCCGAGTACCCACCTGGTTGGTGTAATTACAAGCTGCAGAACTGAAGCTGGTTTCCCAGGGGACGTGGAGGTGGCTTCCTTATTCTCCAATGGGCTCTGTCACCCAGAATGCTTTTCTCTAAGGAGAGTCACCTGGACACTTTCCACCCTTTGAGATGGATTTGTGGGACACCAAGACATGGAGACTGCTGTGTGGGATTTCCCTGTCCTTCATGGGTCAGGAAAGAGGTTCTGGGACAGAAGAGCCCAGAGCTGGGGTATAGACCATGGAGATGAAGTTACCGAAGTGGCAACCGTGTTCCAGACAGTGTCTCCCAAGATTCTAGCTCTCATATTTTTTGAGACAGAGCCTGTGTTTCTCAGGCTGGCCTCAAATTTAGTATTTTCCTGTCTCGGCTTCCCCAGTAGCTGGGATTACTGCCTGCTCCAGTGGACCCAGCTCCTTCCTGGACTTTAACGAGTCCTGGGTGGTCTTTAAGGTTGGTATCAGGATCCTTAGTCCATAGCCACGATTTATAGCAGCTCCTGGGGCCTGATTTCCTGGAGTTGCTTTCCATAGGTCCCAGGGCAGGATGTGGCAGGCTGAGGTTGGGGAGGGGCCAAAAACCTGACGGGGCTGCTGGAACCCGGCAGCCCCTTTCTAAGGGCCTGTCACAAGATGGAGGCCCTCCAGCTTTGCACCTGCCCAGGGGTGTGAGGCAGCCCCTGTTGGCCAGCTAGGTCCCCCAGGTCTTGGGTCTGAAGTGTATTCTGGATTGGAGGTCTGTGGCCTTTGAGGAGGTAGACTCTGCCCAAGTCTCTCTCTTTCCTTGCTAATATAACCCCAAGGCCTAGCAGACAGGTCGGTACAGAAGATTTTAACCCATCTCATCACATTTAGTCCTACTATGTATCGGAGGCGGGAGTGTAGGAGGGATAAGTACTTTCCGGCTTTATTCTCTCGCCACTTTGTAAAGCTGGAATTATCCCTATTTTCAAGCAATGCAGACACTGAGACTCAGGGAGACACAAGATCACACGCCAGGGAACAGGAGAGCTAGGGTAGGAGCCGTGATCAACTCCAGACCTCCTGTTCCAGATGATTAAGAAGACCTTGTTCCTTTTCCTGGGAGACAGAGACAGCCCCATTCCAACCAGCTAAGCCCTGGTCAGGGTGATCTCACCGCCCCGGAGATGTGATTCATCCGACTTGAGTCAGGAGAGGCCCTGGGGAGGGGTCAGCGGCAGGGTCTGGAAAGGGGCTAGACAGACAGCGCGTGCGCGTGCTTACATATGTATGTGTGTGTGTGTGTGTTCTGGAACCAGATGTGAATGGCCTGCTAGGGACGGAGCCCCGCTTCCAGGAGGTCCTTCTCAGGCGCTCAGCTCACTTCTGCTCTAATCAGGGCTGAAAGGACCCATGTGCCCTAAGTGTGTGTGTGGGGGAAACCTTGAGTTCACATGGCCCATGACGGGAACTGTGCAGGACCAGCTGGCTGCGGCACCCAGTCACCCAGTCCGGTCACTGTCACCACTGGGGTGCCTGGACTACTGGTGGGGTGGCCAAGCTGCCAGCAGGCTGTGGGGGAGGACACGGTGGGCTAGCTGGCTGGTGGCCGGTTGTTTTATTAGTTTGAAGGCCTGGTGAAGGAAGCAGGCAGTTTGGCGGCGGGGACGCCGGGGTCTGCAGGGTTTCAGGCGGGGCGTGGGGTGGGCTTGGAGAACGCAGCGGGGGGACTCTGAGGTAGGGAGGAGGCAGCTCCGCAGCAGGGGGAGGCGCTGCGGCGGGGAGGAGGCTTCGCGCGGCGCCACGGGGTGGCGACGGGGAGGGCCTCGCGGGCCTCTGCGGGCTGTCGCTGAGTTCTCGGAGGGGCTGGCCCTGGGGAAGGGGTGGCCCAGCCCGACCGGGCTGGGGGCCATGGGGTGCAGGTCCGTGAGGGGCGGGGCTGGGGTGGGTCGGCTGCGGGGCGGGGCCACCGCTGGGTGGGGCACAGGCCGCCCCCTCCCCGCTCCCCCGCGGCGCTGGCGGCCCCGGGCGGGCGGGGACGCGGCGGCCACAGTGCGCGCAGCGGGCAGCGGTGAGTAGGCGGCGGCCGGGCGGGCCACGCGGGCGGCGCTGCTGCTTGGACAGGTCCGGGCGGGCGGGGATCGGCGGCCAGGCCCGGGCCCGCCCGCGCCGAGCCGGGACACCGCGCCCGCCGCCCCGCCCCGCCCCGCCGCAGGGCGCCCGAGCTCGGAGCCGCGCCGCGCAGGGCCGCAGCCGGAAACCGGCCCGGCGCGAGGACCCGGACCGGACCCCGACCGCAGCCGGAAACCTGCTATGGCCGGGCCGCGGGGCGCGCTGCTGGCCTGGTGCCGCCGCCAGTGCGAGGGCTACGGCGGCGTGGAGATCCGCGACCTGAGCAGCTCCTTCCGGGACGGCCTGGCCTTCTGCGCCATCCTGCACCGGCACCGGCCCGACCTGCTGTGAGTGCCGGGCGCGTGGGGTGCGCGGGGCGGGCGAGGCTGGGCACCGCCGCCCCCCTCGGTGACGTGTGGCAGGCGCCGCCCCCCTGGGGACACAACCCCTCCGGCCGTCCCAGGCGGCCAAGAGACCCTTGATCGATTCCCTGAGACCCCCACGGGAAGGCCCCCTCCCCCACCGAGCTGTCCCGGCCCCGCCCTGTTCACACCGAGCCCCGTCTGCCCGCAGAGGGACTCTGATTTCTGGGACGCTGAGCCCCCAACTCCCTGACCTTCTCTGAAGGGGCACTGAACCCTCCTTGGGGACCCCGGCTTCTCTCATTTAAACTCCTCTCCGGCAAGCATGGGAGCCCTCCTTCTTCCTCTTGGGACTCTACACACACCGCCCCAAAGTGTCACCGTAGAAGATTTGACTGTGCCACCTCAAAGTAGACTTCTTGGCAGATTTAAGCAGATCTGAGAGACTGCAGGCCCTCGGTTAGCTGCCCTTTTGTTAAAAGAAATTGACACCTAAAGGAGAAATCAACATGTATAAGTCTCTCAGTCCCAGAGACCTCTGGAGGACCTGCCAGCCTTCCCTGGCCTCCCCACGCCCACGCCCAAGCAAGCCCCTATCCTACCTGTAGCTCAGGATGCTGTCCAAGCTTCCCTCACCTGACTTCCTCAAGTCCCAGATTTTGTGAGCGGCTCATACTGATGTATGTCATTATAAATAGAGTTTTTCCTCTTTCAGCTCTTTTATGTCAACCTAGTTTACAGCCCAACCAGAACCTAGAAGTGTGGAGGAAGGGCCCCTTGCTATCCCCGGAAGCCATTGAGGGCTGATCCCTCTGGGGCCCCTGCTGTGAAATCAGTGAGCACCCTTCAGGGCACTAGCACGGTACTGGCACAGAGGAGCGCCTAGTTTAGGATTGCTAGATGGCTAGAGGTACCCCGATCTCCTGAACAACTTCCTATTAGTAATGGGACCTGCCTCCCCTTTGGGCACAGAGAAGGAAGGAGGAATAGTCAGGGGTGATGCATTGCAAGGACTCGGGGTTCAGTTACCCGGTCCTGCTGCAGGAGTGCACATTCTGCTAACACCAAACTTGAAGTGGCCCCTTCCTGCTTGGAGCTGCCTAGTGGGGTTCTCATGGGACAATATATTTTGTCCCCCAGAGCGGGTGCCGTGGGCCTTCTCTCTCAGGTCTCCACTCGGAGAGCTGGAAACTCCTCCTTTCTAGCCTTCCTTCATTCCATTCACTCATAAAACAATGAGTGAAAGTGTATCCGGTGCCTATCATTTCTTTGGCTTCAGTGCTCATGTGCAAATTGAGGATGGGAGTCCCGGTCCACCCTCTCTCTGTGGTTCCCCAGCCGGGTGGGGCCCAGAGTCCTGCGCGGTCACCTCCAGACGTGCTCCCCATCCAGGGTGGTACCTGGCAGGGCTCAGAGAGGTTGGCCCAGGACTTGCTAGCACACTGGTGCACATACCTGGTTTATTCTGGGGCCCGTCGCACCTGGCTGCTGTGGTGGGCCGGGCCCTGGGCAAGGAGAGGGTTGGAGGGTGGTGATGTAGGTGGCATGTGACACCTCTACTAATGGAGGCGGGGGAGGGGGACCCGGGAGCAGGGCCTTACCACAGAGAGGAGGAGGGTACAGGGGTCGGAGCCGGTGTTGAAGCAGGGGCAGGGGTCAGGGATAGGGGGATAAGGGACGTGGGTGCCAAGCTGTTCTGTTAGGTGGATCCACACTCTTGACCTTGAAATGGAGGTGTGAGACCTGGGGTGAATCACTGGGTCCCTGCGGGCATCTGTGAGGGGGGACTGACAGAGAATGAGACTTACCTCACAGGATGGTGAGGATTGAATGAGGTAATAAACATGCAATTAACATGAGTTCTTCTGAGTACAGTGGTGCTATTAGGCTGGAGGGGAAGGATGCCAGCAAGCGTCTTGGTGCCTTATTTATTCAGGGAGTATTTACAGTTAGTTACTTCTCTGCTGGGTATATCTGATAATGGAGATACCAACCATCAAAACCTGAGGACCCCCCCTCTATTTGTGGGGAAACAGGTGAATAAACTGACAATGCCATCTGCTTTCATCAGTGTCCCCGCCTGGACCTCCCGGGGAGAGCAGAGCAGGTCTCTGAGGAGACAGAGAAGCCGGGCGATGAGCCGAGGGTCAGGCCAGCTGTGGGTCCCGCCTGAGCAGAGGGCCAAGGCCTGGATGTGCGCAGAGCTACCACCCTGGGCCAGTGACTCGGGGCAGCAGGAGTTGGGGGATGGGCTCGAGCCAGACTGCTGAGGGCCCGGACTGGTCACAGAAGGTGGGCAGGCACCGGAGGACCGTGTGGGTTTTGGCAGGGCAGCGATGCACCCAGAGGAGTGTGAAGGGGAGGGTAGTTCTCCCCCAAAGATGGAATCCAGAGTCAAGTCCAGTCACTGGGTGGGAGGGAAACTGAGGCCTGGGTCCCACAAAAGGGGTAGGGAAGGCCTTAGCTATCAGTAGGGGTGGGGTCAGGTGAAGTGGTTCAAGGGCAGGGTGAACCCTGGCCTCTTCCAGGGACAGAGTTCTGGGCTGCTCTGTGCTCTTCCCTGCTCACACATTTCTAAGTTCCTTTGAGACCAGGGACCATGTGGAATTCATTTTTGTTCCTTCATCTCCCCTAGAGACAGATGGAACTTTCCAGGCCTCTGAAAACTCTTAGAAACGATCTGTGTTACCAAAACCCAGATGCTAACGAGGGACAAAGATGAGGTAGAAGAAGAAGAAGTTGTAGGAAAAACTTTAGTGTCCTGGGGACTTTCACAGTTTTTATCATTTATTCATTCAACAAACACTGACATTGTTGACCATCAGGAACTGTGTAGGTGTTGCACAGAATGGACAGAATGTGACCCCAGCCTTCCAGGAACTCTGCTGGGGAGGCTGAAATGAATGGCAGAGAAAAAACGCAGACCTAGCTTGTGTTGAGGGCAGGGCTGGCTTTCCCTCGGTCTGTCCTCGCTGTCATACCCAGTACAGCTTGCTACATGCCATACTCTCCGGCGGTGGAAGTAACAGGGGGGTCGGTGAGGCAGCCAGCGGTCTTGGCTGAGGCGTGGTGGGGGTATATTGTGCTTTCCCTTCTTTGCCTGGAGAAGTGTGAGGGTGTGGGGAGGCTTCCCCTTTACCAAATCCAGGCTCTGCCAGCCTGATAGTTGCGGCTGGTGCTTTCCCCGGCTCACAGGTGAGAACATGGGGCCAGAAGGGCTGCTGACCTGTGCAAGCCCGCAGGCCGCAGTTTGCTACCATAGAAGGAAGGGGAGGCTTTGGGCAGGCGAGCGAGCGCAGGAGGGCTGAGCTGCCCCACGGGGGCCTGCATGGGAGGGGAGGCGGGGATCAGTCAGTCCAGCAGGCTGGCCAGCTGTTCAGGCCATGGCCTGGGCCAGGTCCTGCTGCCTCTCACCTGTCCCAGCCCAGAAACCAGGGACCCCTCACGGCTCCTTCGTGGGAAGCTGTCCCCAAGCTGTCCCCTGGGGTGGCCTAGTGAGGCACAGCAGCCGTGCAGTACAAGCTCTGTGCCATTTCCACTCCGGCTCAGACTTGCTCTTCTATTCCTGGCCCTGTTAAGAAAAACATTCGTCCAGTGCCTGCTGAGTTCACATTCAGCAAGCGCGTAGGGCCTGAGTGAGTACAGATTCCGGGGCCTGGGTGGCTTCAGTGTCCTCATCTGTAGAATGAGCTAAACACCCACTAAGTGTAGCTGCCCTGAAAGTTTCAGTGCTGTGAGGAGGTGGGCTCAGTGCTGCCCATGAGGAGCCAGCGTCCTGAGGGCCCTTAGCTCCGATGTCTGCCTGGGCTTGGTCACATCTTTGCCACTGACACAGGAAATAGCTTCCTGAGGAAGAGTCTGGACTCAGAAAAGGAAGGAATTGGACTCTTGAAGGCTTGGGCTGGGGCCTACTCCTTCCCAGTCTTTGCTGAAAAGTTTGTGGGGACCCTGAGCTCACCTCTGCCCCTCCTGGCAGCCCTAGCACTATGAGCAAGGGCTTTCTGCCTCAGTTTCCCTCAGAAACCCATAGCTCCTCCCTCACCATGCCTAGCTGAGGCTGACACTGGTTGAGATGAGTCCCTTCTCCCCACTCCTTTCTGACCCCGAAGTCCTGTCCCATCGCCTCTGCTCCTGACCAACCTTCCTCCACTCTTTGCCTCTCACAGAGATTTTGATTCACTTTCCAAGGACAATGTCTTCGAGAATAACCGCCTGGTGAGTCTGGGGCCGACCATGGGTGTGCGTTTCGGGGCAGAGCGGAGGTCTTGTGCAGGTCCTGGAGAAAGCCGTCACTGTCCCTCCCAGCCCCGTGCCCTGTGCTCCCTGCCTGGAGCACCCAGGCCAGTGTGTGGAGCTGGGCTGGTAGGGAGGCCGCGGGGGCCCCGTTATCTGGTCCTGCAGCAGGAGTGCACATTCTGCTAACACCACGTCCTCTATGTCCTCCCCTCTCTCCCCTGGCCATCCCTACTCCTGCCCTCGGACCTTCTCCCCGCCAGGCCTTTGAAGTGGCCGAAAAGGAGCTGGGGATCCCTGCCCTCCTGGACCCCAATGATATGGTCTCCATGAGTGTCCCCGACTGCCTCAGCATCATGACCTATGTGTCCCAGTACTACCACCACTTCAGCAGCCCCAGCCAAGGTGAGAGACCCCACCCTGCTGCAGGGGGCCTGGGGGGACCTGAGGGTGTTTCTCACGTGTCCTCTGAGCTGCAGACTGGCAGTGGGGGAGGGGATGGCAGCCCATCCTCATCCGCTTAATCGCGGAGTCACTCTTTCAAGTTTTTAGCAGTAAAACAGCACTGGGCTGAGCCCTGGGTTAGCCTTGCCAGGGAGGTAGACAACAAATCCAGGAACCAGAACAGGAGCGCTGTAATGTCAGGGGACAGAAGCGGAGCGCTCCCCCGCCCTGTGAACTCATCTCCACCCACCCTTACTTCCTGTCTGCACTTGGGTCCCTGGGTTCTTCTACCAACAGGGTAGCGGCCCTTCCCCTGGGGCCCTTGTGTGGCATCTTCCACAGAAGTGACCTCTGAAGAGGACTGGGAGTGGGGCAGAACCGTCCCCTGGCCCAGGGGCCTCTGCTTTGCCAAGAGGAAGTGGGCCTAAGAGGGGAATCAGAAACACGCAGCAGCAAAGCCAGACAGCTAGGCTGAGACTCCAGGGGTCTGACCCCTTTCCGCTCGGGGTCAGGGCTGCCAGTGGGTCCTGCCTGCTCCAGCCTCTGTGTGCCATGTGGACAGTCCCAGCCCATCTCTTAAGGCAAAACACAGCATCCCACCAAGTCAGGGGTTTCTTTCTTTCTTTCTTTTTTTTTTTTTGACAGGGTCTCGCTTTGTAGTTCAGGCTGGCTCTGAGCTCACTATGTAGCCCAGGCAAGCCTCGAACTCAGCAATCCTCCTGTCTCTGCCTCCCGAGTGCTGGGATGACAGGCGTGAGCCACCACGCCTGGCACTGTGGTATGTGGTATTGATTGCTGGTGGGCGTGAGTCTCCATGCCCAGTATTGTATGTGGTTACCAGGGATCGAACTCAGGACCTTGCGCTTGCGAGGCAGGCGCCGGAACCACTGAGCTAATCCTCCGGCCCCAAAGAGTTCTTTCATTTTTAAAAGTAAAACTTGTGCACTGTAGAACATTTAGAACAGAAGAGGGTTAAATATGGGAAGGACTCTGTTATTCCCTCACCAGGTGACCCGGAGGTTAACTCTGTGATTGAACAGATGGTAAGAATTGAATATATTTGGATCTGTACAGAATGTGCACAGACTTTTGGGTCACTTTCCTAAAAATGCAGCATGACAACTATTTACCCGACCTTTCCATTGCATTAGGTGTTGGGAATAACCTAGAAGTGATTTATGTATAAAAGGGGACTGTGGAGGGTAAATGCAGTGCTACCCACTTACGCACTTCCGGTCAGAGGCTTTCGAGGCTTCCGAATCCCAGGACTGTGGCGCCTGGCCCGGGACAGAAGCACTCAGGACCCCACAGCCCTTGGTAAGAGGCTGTCTAACTACTAGGGAGGTTAAAGCATGACTCAAAATTTTGTCTCTGCCCTTGGCTGTCTAAGTTCCTATGGGCCAGTTACTCACCCACCCTGCCTCAGCTTCCCCTTTGCAGCAGGGGTAGAATAGTGTCCATTTCCCAGAGTGGATGGGAGCGGCAGTTGAGACACTGTGTGAAATCACGTCTGGCCCTTACTTAGGACCCAAGATGAATGCTCTTTTCACTGACAAGCCCCAACTTAGAAGAGTTGAACTTCATGGTTTCTCTAGTTTATAGTAACACAGAATAATTTACATTCTTAGAAACTGTGTTCCCAATTTGGATCTTTTTCTTGGCTGTGAAATAGCGTAGTATAGTATACTTACTGCATGGCTAAGGTGTCATGTTCAGTAGGCTGAGTGTTCAATGCATTTTTTTTTTTCCTGAGACAGCAAGTCTCACTATGTAATTCAGGCTGGTTTTGAATTCACTGTGTAGCCCAGGCCGGCCTTGAACTTGTAGCGATCCTCTTGTTTGAATCTCGTGAGTGCAGGGATTTATAGGTGTGTGCCACCGTGCTTGACTAGGATGGGTGTTTTGGGATGTGAACTGAATGTTAAGTTAGGGAGCCTGTGTGCCCCTTTATTCCACTGATCCCAGTTAGCCTGCTAAATGACCAGAGTCCATTCATTGACTTATGAGTCACAACCCCAAACCCAAACCTGTCTTAGCCTTTCTGGAAGCATCCTTCCTATAGGGGTGAACGTGTAGGGTGGGGGGCCTGGAACTGGGCACAGCTCCCCTTGCCCTGCGGGGGTTCTCTGGGAAAGGCTGTCTGTACCTTTCCAACCTCCTACTCTGCACGTGAACGCAAACCAGTTTTATCCCATCTGCTGCTCTCACGAAGGAAACTGCAGTGTGCTGCAGCCCTGGGGCCAGAGCTGGCGCTGTGAGTGCCCAGATGGTCCTGTGCTGTACTTTGGGGCGAGCAGAGGGATTTCGAGGGTGGTCTCCAGCAGGCTTGGCTTTCCCCACCTCAGTGGCCCTGGATCCCATCCTGGCTGCCACGGTAGTGCTGTGAATGAGCTGGGCTTGCTCCTGCCCTCTGGGGTGCCACACACATCAGGTGGCACCTGCTTTGAGTGACAACTTGGAAGGGAGCCAGGGCTTGCAAGAAGGAATCCTGGTGACTCTGGGAATCAGAAAAAGGCAGGTGTCCTGGGGATGACGTTCCGGTACTAAGAGCCTCAGATGGCTAGAACCACCCTCTGCCCCAGCCATGTTGAATTTCTTGTGCTTCTTTGATGGTTGTTGTTGTTTGAGACGGTCTTGCCCTGCCGTGTAACCCGTGTAATCGGGGCAGGCCTCGCACTCCCAGGATCCTCCTGCCCTGGCCCCCAGAGTGCTGGGCTCCAGGTATGCATCAGCACCCCGGCTCTTGTGTGCTACATTCTATCCCTGCTGAACTGACACATTCTATCACTGCTGAGCGTGGCTTCTTGCGCATCTTCCCACCCAAGCCCCCTCCTGCCTCCTGGTGGAATGTCTCCTTCTTACTCTTAGCTTCCTTTGGGCTGCAGCCTGACTTTCCAAGTTCTGCAGCCCTGACCCCCGGGAACGAGTCATAATAGATAGTTTCAGATGTGGGGGATTGAACCCACGGCCTCGTGGATGCTAAGCTGGCGCTTTGCCACTGAGCTACATCTGCAGCCCCATCCTGTCTCCCTTGCTCATCCTCCTCTGGGCCACTTCTGCTTTATTTTCAGCTCTGCAGCCCCAGCTCCTGGCACTGGCTCAGGGCTTTGCAAATATTTATGAGCCCCGTTGTGTGCCAGGCAAATGCTGGCTCCTGGGGGATGGAGCTGCTGGGAGTGAGACGGACACAGAGCTTGTGTTCTAGGGACCGGGAGGACGAGAGGGAACCGGTCATTAAGTAGAATCATTTCAGATGAGCCCAGTGAAGGAATAAAGTATAGTACAGGGTAAGAAGCAAACAACATATATCCTTATGTGCTGAGAGTGGGCTCAGCGGCTCACGCCTGCAGTCCTAGTACCCAAGAACAAGGCGGGAGGGTTAGAGTTCGAGGCCAGCCTGGACTACACAGTGAGACCTGTCTCAGCCTGTCCCTCCCAGTAAAATCTGGGAAGGAATGAGGCCAGGGCTAGGAGATAAGGAAGGATGAGGGTGCATAGGAAGGAGGCCTTGCAGGGACCTGCCTAGTCCTCTGGTGTCCACAGCTTTTCATCGTGACTCATAATAAGGAATATGTTTTCTACTACACTCCCAAGTTCATGCACATGTATGTAACTGAAACAAGTTTTAGGAAACAGTTCTTCCGCTTACAACATGTGATGAACTTTGTAGCTGCGGATATTTTCTCTTCTGCAACTTACTGAGACCCTGTTTTAGAAACAAAACAAAATAAAACACAATGAAAAGGCTGGGAGCCTGGGGCTGTAGCTCAGTCCAGAGAGCCTGGGTTCAGTCCCCAGTGTGGCTCCGCCTTCTTAAAGATAAAACAAAACTTAAGAATATATTTTTATGGTTTTGTTTTGTTTTGTTTACTGAGCAGTACTGGGGTCTGACCTCAGGCTTTGCCTAAGGTACCTCTCCAGCCCCCTTCTTATTTTTTTTTTAGACAGGGTCTCGCTTTATAGTTCAGGCTGGCCCTGAGTTCACTCTGTAGCCCAGGCAAGCCTCGAACTCAGCAATCCTCCTGCCTCTGCCTCCCGAGTGCTGGGATTACAGGTGTGAGCTACCACACCCGGCGGGGTTTGTTTCACTTTTCACATGAGCTGGTTCCAGCCAGCCGTAGTGGCTCATGCTCGTAATCCCAGCCCTCATTTTTTATTTTGAGACAGTGTCTCACTCAGTTACTCAGTTCCCCAGGCTGGGCTCCAGTATGCCCTCCTCCCGCCTCAGCCCCTCCGAGTCCACGGTTACGGTTTACATCACCACATAGTGCCCCTGGTTTTGGTATGGACTTCTCTGGATTTGGGGTTCCGTTTTGCCTTGGGTGCAGGGGAGGGGCCCAGTGACTGTGTGCTGGGTAGGGGGGAGCTGACCTCTGGGGAGCCCGATTGGGTGTTGTGGGTGTGGGTGAGTGTCGCTGCTGAGGGGCCGCAGCAGAGCTCCGGGCCACACCTGGCCATTTGGGGTTAGGCCGGGCAGCTCCTTGTCCACCTAGGGTGCAGGCCTGTCTTTGCTTATACCGACCCCGCACAGTGGGAATCACTGCCTCTGGTGACAGAGGCTCAGAGAGATTGAGTGGCCTGTTCTCAGGACGTGGTTTGGGAGCAAAGATGTCCCCTGGTCTGTGTGATGCAGAGGCTGCCCCTGCCTACTGCCCTGGCCTCCAGCTCAGGTCTGTAGGCAGCTGGGGCCTCCCAGGCTCTAGGTGTCTGTGGCCTCAGGCGCCCTTTCTGTCTCCACAGCCGGTGTCTCCCCTTCCAGGAAGGACTTGGCCACCCTGACCCCACCATCAGTGGCGCCCACCCCAGCTGAACCAGGAGACGAGACTCGGGTAGGCAGGTGCCTCGGGGGAGAAGGTGGCTTAGGGGACAGTGGTCGTTACAGTGACTGTCACATGAGAAAATTGGCCCTGGTGGCGTTCATAAGTGATCTCTCATTTTTTCCCACTGGGTTTGGGAACTGGGTGTCCCAGACCAGAGCAGGGGCACGAGTTGGGGCCCAGCCCATTCTGCGGGGCCCACAGTGACCTTGCTGTCACGGGACAGTCAGGAGCTGCACACAGAATAGAGCAGCTGTCCCCTGACGCCTGTTGAGTCAGAGACCAGCACCCTGCAGGGTTCCACTGAGTGACAGCTCAGGGAGTCCAGTGCCACGGCCTGGATGGCACAGGAGGAAGCTCAGGCTCAAGGAGGTTTGGTCATTTTTCCCGGGCCACTCAGTAGGGAAGTGGGGTCACCCGTCCAGTCACCTGTTCAGAGGACGTCAGCCCTTCACATGTGCAGGGACAGCCAGGCCTAGGGCGAGGGACCCAGCGAGGCCGTGTGGGACCGAGACTGGCAAGGACTGTGGCCTTTGTCGTACTCATGTAGGAGACGTTGCCAGTCTTACACCTCTGCCCCTCCTAGGACCCTGATCCTTGCACATGGCCACCAGGAAGCGGGGGTGCACCTGAGGGCAGTGGCCATGACAAGGAGGGCGAGGGATGTCATGGAACCACATGGCTGGTGACTGCCCCTGTTCCCTGTAGAAGGAGGAGCTGTCCTCGGGCAGCCTGTTGGAGGAGGGTGCCCAGCGGGCTCCCAGCAGCACATGTGCGGCCTGCCGGAAACATGTGCACCTGGTGCAGCGGTACCTGGCCGAGGGCAAGCTGTACCACCGCCACTGCTTCCGGTGAGTCCCCGGGTACCATGGCAGGGCCCAGACCTGGGTGCCAGACCCGGGCCTGGGCCCTGATAGGGCTCAGCTGGGGACAAAGATCCGGCCAGTCACATAATTATTGAGAATTTCAGGACTGACACAGGGCTACGCTGGAGGCTGCTGCTCTCAGCCCTTAAGCTCTTCGAAGAGAACTGCCTGATGCTACTGAAGGCAGCACATGCCTGAGAGCCTGAACCAGATAATGAAGACCTCTCCCTATTGCAAAAATATATTTAAAAATCATGGTAACTTGATTTAAGTGTGGTTTGCTGGGCAAAGCCAAGTTTAAAGAAGCAAAAATTAAGAGGCAAGAAAAATGCATAAATTTAGACAATGTATGCTTTGGGGTGTGTGTGTGTGTGTGTGTGTGTGTGTGTGCGCACGTGCGCACACACACGGGTGCTGCTGGTTATGGAGCCCAGGGTCTTGCATATGCTTGGCAAAGACCTGTACCCCAAGGTATATCCCCAGTCCCACAATATTTTATGTTGCCCAGAAGAAACCAGAAAAAAAATTGAATCTAAATAGTCAAAGGAAGACAAAGGTTGACTTCCTTCATGTCTGATCTGCTTAGTGTGTGGGTGTGTGTATATATGTGTGTGTACATGTATGTGTGTGTGTGTGGAATCCTGATACAGAAGTGTCATGGGGGAACAAGTCACACAGCGCAGTCACTTCTCTAGCTAACTGAGCAGTGTTTTATGAACTTTTTACATTGACTTTTAGTGGAAAAAAAAAAAAAGCATTTGACACTGTGTCACTAAATGTTAAGTACCTAAAACGAAACTTGTGTCAATAGATGAAAAACTGAAAGAAGAGTTTTGGGTTTTTAAAAAATTTTATTTTCTCTTGAGATGGGATCTGGCTTTGTAGTCCAGGCTAGCCCTGAACTCACTGTGTAGCCCAGGTTGGCCTTAAACTTGTGGCGATTCTCCTGCTTTAGCCTCCCTAAGTGCTGGAATTACAGGCGTGAGCTACCACACCTGGTTAAAGAAGGGTTTTATAAAACATTCTGGCCAGGTGTTGGTGGTACATACTTACAGTTCCAGTACTGGGGAGGCCGGGAGGAAGAGAATTGCAAGATTGAGAGCAGCCTGGGCCTCATAGCACATTCCATAGCACCTCGGTCCTTAAAGACGTTTGCCCTTGCTTGTTTGATTCACTGTGATAGATTGTATTTTATTTTCTTTCATTAACACAGATGTGCCTGAGGCTGGGCTGTAGCTCAGTAGAGTGCTTACCTAGCAAGTTCAAGATCCTGAGTTCAGTCCCAGGCATTGTAAAACACAAAACAACACCCCCAGGAAAAAAAAAAAAACCCCGAATCTGGTTGGTTGAAAGCCACCAAATTGATTTCTGGAGCCACAGGCGTGGCAGGCTTCTTGCTGGATGGACCTTTGGGGCTGCCTTTGTGCTTCCTCTTACAGCACAGACCCAAGGCGTGTTTCACAATTTCTGGTGCAGATTTCACCGCTCTTCTGTTTCTGACCTTTACCACCACTTGCGTTTTCTAGGAGATCCTGGTACTGAGCCAGGATCCTCCGGTGCTCAGGAAGACTTGGGAAGGAGTAGCCTTGGCCCCTGGAGGAGGGGAACCAGTGTCCTGCTGGGCTCCCAGCTAAGGGAACCCTGTCCTGTCCCCTGCAGGTGTCGGCAGTGTTCCAGCACCCTGCTCCCGGGGGCCTACAAGAGTGGACCGGAGGAGGGAACCTTTGTGTGTTCGGAACGCTGCACAAGGCTGGGCCCCGGGGGGCAGACGGGAGCCAGGCCTGGGCCTCCCTCGCAGCCAAAGCCACAGCAACTCGAAGAAGCCAGGGATGGCGAGGGAGGAGGCCCCAGCCCCAGTGCGGCTGCAGGACCCAAGGCCATCCCTGAGGCCCGGCCCCACGTCCCCAGCAAGCCCCCACTTCCTGGAAAGCCCCAGGAGCTGGCCAGTCCCCCCTCTGGCCGGCCCACGCCTGCCCCCAGGAAGACCTCTGACAGTGCGGCCTCGACACCCCCCACACCACGGCCCCGGTCCAGCCTGCAGCAGGACAGCATGGCAGAACAGGGTGGCAGCGGTGGCCTCATGAATGGTGGGTGAGCATGGAAATGTCCGTGTGCTCTGGGAGTGTCTGGGGTTGGGGGTCGCCTTTGTCTCTGAGGTCTTATGCCACCACACATGGTCACCATGGGCCTCTGGAGCCAGGCTTCGTCTTCGTCCTCAAAGCTGGTACAGCTGAACCAGGCAGACGCAGGTCCTCTCGGCTGCCCTGGCCAGCGGGTGTAGTGCGGGGTGCTTGCGTGCTTCTGCGTCCCTCTTGGGTTTCCGGCCGTGTAGCTAGGAGGCAGTGTGCCTGTCTGGGAGGCTGAGTCCCTGAGTGTCTTGGGGACTTGGACCGATTGGTGTGGCTCCAGCCTGGGCACACTCTGGGTACTTTCCATGCCCAGCCTGTGTGCTCATCAGGGTCTGGGAGGGAGGTGGGGGTTCCAGAGGCCGTACCCTACTCTGCACGGCAGTGGACCCCCAGCTTGCTTCCTGGGTCCCTTCTTGGGAGACGGGGCGCTTGTGGGAGGGGCGGCGCCTGGGCTGAATGGAGACCGTGTTATGTACCCCTCCACCCTGGGGAAGTGTCCGGGGACTTGGGTTTCTTGTCGGGTGCAGTGCAGGTGCGGTCTCAGGAGGCCTGGCCACACGGTCACCTGCCCTTGTCATTGTTCTCCTGGCCACCTTCAGTGCTTATCTAATCTCCCTGTGGGCTGGGCAGGGGAGGTGCCAGGTGCTGGGGAGGTCTGTGCCCCGTGGGTAGGAGGGAAGGGTGGGTGCTCCTCAGGGAGGCAGCCCCTCTGCCTGGCTCACGTGCCTCTCTGCTGCCCCTGAAGGCCTGGCTCACTGTCCTTTCCAATCTAGGAAGACTCCAGGAGCCCCCTGTCCCCAAGCCCAGAGGGACACCCAAGCTCTCAGAGAGGTACGTTGGTCCCTGAGAGGCTTTTCTATGTTGGCAGCCTCAGTGGTGGGAATGGGGGTCCCTAGGGCCTGGGTGGGGATAGAGAACGGTGCCCAGGGTCCCTTGAGCCTCAGCTCCCTCCTGGGCCTCCCTCACTGCCACCACCTGGGGAGTCACCCCTGTCTCCAGCCTCGCCTTCCCCAGAGTGTGCGGGATCCAGAAGGCCTGGGAGAGCTCGAGCCAGGGCTTTGAGAGCTGTGCTTCGGGTGGCCATGCTGCCCTGGCTCTTCGTGCTGTGACACTCAGGCTGTGGGTGTGGGACTCGTGCTGCCTACAGTAATAGCCCTTTGAGGGTTTACTGTCCCCATTTAGCAGATGAGCAGACTGATGCAGAGGGAGTGGCCTTGTTCATGTGTCACTCGCGGTCCCTTGTTGGCCCTTTCCTGGGCGGTATGATTTGAGGATCTGCCCCCTCAGGCCTCGAGGCAGCCCATCAGGACATGACTGAAATGATCCATCGTGGTCTGGCCTGGGTTGGGGGAGGGGAAGAGGAGGACAGCTTCACATCACCCCCTTGGAGATGGACTCTAAAGTGTCCCATGATGGCAGGAGGCTGACCCCTAGGCTGGGTCATGTTTCTGCAGGGCGCCGCCCCCCAGGAAGGACCCCCCGTGGATAACGCTGGTGCAGGCAGAGGCCAAGAAGAAGCCGGCCCCGCTGCCCCCCAGCAGTCCTGGGCCACCGAGCCGGGTCAGCAGGCAGGTGGAGAATGGCGGTGGGGAGGAGGCGCCGCCGTGCGGCCCGGCTGCAGGGCCCAGCCGCGAGCCCAAGCCCTACAATCCCTTTGAGGACGAGGAAGAGGCAGAGGAGCCACCCCCCGCGGCACCCAGCCCGGCCCCTAGTCCTGGCCAGGCACCCCCAGAGTGCACCCCCAAGTCCCTGCACCCCTGGTATGGCATCACGCCCACCAGCAGCCCCAAGACGAAGAAGCGTCCTGCTCCCCGTGCGCCCGGCGCGTCCCCGCTCGGTGAGTTCCTGCCCAGAGCTGCGCTGCGTGGGCGGCCAGGCCCCGGGGATGTGGTCCGGCCCGCTCTGGCCAGGCTCCCTTGGGTGTGGGCTTCGTTGTCCCTCCCACACAGACCCACGGCGGGCCTCGCAGGTGATGTGACCGTGGTTTGCCTCGGGCCTCCCGGCACTGAGGCAGTGGGGGTTAGATTTGAACCCCAGCCGCCTGGCCTGCGTCTTTCCTCTTCATCCTTCCTGTTGTGCAGGTTAAACATGCGTTTGGGGAGTGGGCGCCTGGTGAGTCTGTGTTCTCACCCTGCCCCACTGGGCACAGTCACTTTGGCTGCCCAGCAACCTGGGCTCTCACCTGACAGTGCCTGTCTGTGGATTGGGGGTGCCCAGGATCTCCTACCTCGTTGGGGCACGCTGAACTCCCAGCTTGTGTTCTCTGTTGGTCACCTTCCCTACAGCTGGCGCCCAACTGCCTCTGAGAGCCCAGGGGGCCCCCACATGGAGGGCCAAGAGTCCCTTAGAGGTGATCGCACAGGCGCTTGCGTGGTCTGAGTTCGGGACCCCTTGGTGGGCAGATGTAGGGTGAGCGGAGGGCCTGAGCCCTGGAGGTGGGCACCATTCTGCTCAAGGCTGAGCAGGTGCCCTGTCCTCCCTGAGTCATGGCCTCATCTGAGAACTGGCTGGTATGGTCTCTGCCATCTGCAGGAGGGTGAAGTGGTGCCCAGTGGTGCCTGGCCTGGGGCTGTTGCGGATCGGGGGCAGGGAGGCTGGCCTTGCCCCTCCGGCCTTCTCTGTCCCATCCTGGCTGCCCACCCTTGCGTGAGCTCGAGCACTGAAGGGCATGGGAGGGGCACAGGCAGTGAGGGCAGCAGCTCTGCTGGGCGAGGGTCAGGGTGTCCGTGTGCCAGAGCGTGGTCACGCGGGTCCTGGTGAGCGGACATCTTGTGGGCCCTGCTGTGCACGTGCCAGCCGTGCTCCGGGGAGTGGAGCGTGGCCAGTGGGAAGGCCTGACTGCCCCTTGCGTGCCTGGTCCTGCAGCTCTCCACGCCTCCCGCCTCTCACACTCGGAGCCGCCCTCCGCCACCCCGTCACCGGCCCTCAGCGTAGAGAGCCTGGCGTCTGAGAGCTCCAGCCAGATGGCGGCTGGGGAGCTTCTGGAGCCGCCAGCTGTGCCCAAGAGTTCCTCGGAGCCTGCTGTCCATGACCCTGGCACCCCTGGGAACTCCGCTGGCCTCTCCACCCGCTCCTCTCTGTCCTCGTCTGGGGAGCTGGCGCAGCCCAGTGTGGAGCGGACACCTCAGGCCAGAGCAAGGGGCAGCCCAGGCCCCCAGCCAGCCAAGCCCTGCAGTGGCGCCGCCCCGACACCGCTCCTGTTGGTTGGTGACAGGAGCCCTTCGCCGTCCCCTGGAAGCTCGTCTCCACAGCCACAGGTAAAGGTGAGTGCCCTTCCCCTCCTGGAGGCCGTCTGCTTAAGGGATGTGGACAGGGTGTCCAGGGCTGCCTGTCTGTGTCGGCCCCACCTTTCTTGTGGTGCTGGGATTGAACCACTGAACTGCTTTCCCAGCCCTTGGTTTATTTTGAGACTTGATCTCATTATATTGCCCAAGCTGTACTCAAACTTGTGATCCTCCTGCCTCAGCCTCCCACAGTTCTGAGATTACAGTGCACCGCCATGCTTCGCTAGCCCCTGAATTCCTGAGTGGCTTTGGCTATGTTCCGCTCGCCACCCTGTGCAGTGTGGCACAGGCACAAGTCCATGTCATACTTCTGTCCATCTCCCAACCCTCCCTGTCTGTGCAGCTGTCCGTCCACTCAGCCATCCGTGCACTGTGCATCCAGGAACCGCCTCTCTGCCTAGGCCAGGACACTGACCCTGTTCACCTGTCCATCCTCTGTCCTCTGGCTCCTTGACACCAAGCCCTGGGCATGGTGGTGCAAGAGACCCTGTCCTCACCCCCTAAGGCTTGGGGACAGGTATATGTCCAGCAGGGGACCTGAGCAGAGCACAGTGGGGAGATGGCTGCCTTCATCCGAAACCCTGACACTGCTGCAGAGCACTGGGCGCTCTGTCCTTGAGGTTCACAGCCCCCGATGGGCTGGGTCAGCCCAGTAGGCCAGGGGCTCTGGACACCCTGCTGAGCACCTCTGTTGAGTGCGGGCCCCGCCTGGTCTTGCCCCCGTATCCGCCCTCTCAGGCCTGGATCACCTCTGTCTTCCCAAAGCTGTGGGGAGGGTCTGGCTGTGCCCCTTCCCAGAGACCCTCTTTTTCAGATGCTCTGTGGGCTGTGAGCTCATTTGTGTCCTGGAGAAAGCCTGTGTGGTGGTACAGGCTTCTCCCAGGTACTTAGGAGGCTGAGGCAGGAGGATTTCAAGTTCAAGGGCAGCCTGGGACGATTTGGGAGTGTAGTTGGTAGAAGAGGCTTGCCTAGCATGCATAAGGCCTTGAGCTCTGCCCCAAGTCCCACAAAAAATTAAAAGAAGGAAAAGAACCTAGGATCTCCTGATTTGGGATGTTGTGCTAGTTACCTGGTTTGTGCCTCTTGGGGCCCCAGGCTTGTCCAGCTGCTGGTGGAGGGTGACAGGACCTTCGAGTGGAGTCTGCAGTCTCGGCCTGGCCCTCGCCAGTCCAGCCTTACCTGCCTTGCAGACCTTACTTGATCTTTCCTGACGTGGGTCACAGCCCCTGTGCACTGACAGCTGCTCTGCTGCCTGCTGTGTGACCTTGAGAAGCCTCTCCCCTTCTCCGGGCCTCAAGCCTTCTTGCTAGTAAGCGGCTGGGCAGCACCAGGTACCTAGATTGCTCCAAGGAGCCCCAGGGCCTCGGTGGCTGCAGGTCAGCTTTGGATCTTCCACCCCACGCTCCTCCCTGTGAAGCACCTGCTTCCTGCCTGGCTGCTGTAGGAGACCCCCGCTGGGTCCTCACCTGCTCCTGAGCTCCCAGTGCAGCTGCCAGCCTGGGGCGCTGGCCCGGGTATTGGCCAGAGCTCCTCTCCTGGGTTCTTTGGCTGCACCGGCCTCTGGGAGGGCCAGTATCTCCCAGGGGACAGACAGGGCCTGGGCTCTGGCGTGTCCACAGTGGGCAGGGCAGCAGAGGTGGGGTCTTTCCCACTTCCAGCCAGGTGCCCCTGGGTGGAGCTGTGCCTTGCCGAGCCTTTGAGTGCCCTGGGGAGGGTGGCTGTGAGGCCTGGACAAGCTCTGGAGGGATGTCTTGCTTGTGCCTGCACGGCCTGACCGTTGCTCTGCCGTGCTTCTGGGCCGCCAGTCCGAGATAGTTCTCACTGACCTGTGGAAAGTAGGGGGCCTTGAGCCAAGTACAACATCTCTAAACTTACTTTCTCAGCTATAAAATGGAAATTACAGTGTGCAGGCTATCGTGAGATTGACCTGTGGTGTCTCCAGGGGGTGGCAGTACTAGGCTGCCTCTCTCCCCAGCTTGGGGAATCTTCAGTGGCATTTGGAGCCCATAGGGCAGCAGCTGCCCAGGGCCCTTGGCCAGGACCAGGGAGGCCACCTGCAAGCCCTGCCTCCTGCTCCCACTGCCTCTGAAATTCTCCACTAATCGTGGGTGAGGGCTGGATTGGGTCATACACCCTCTTACACCAGGCAAGTGTTCCCCGCCCCAGCCGTACCCCAGCCCTGATAGTGATTTACACAGCACGTATACAGTGTCCTGTGCTGTAACTACCCTCAGGAGGTGTTCTAGTGTAGGGAACAGGGGACGGAGCGTAACTAGAATCTTCACTTGATCTTAGCCAAAAGGCCGAGAAGCGATAGTAACTAGAATCTTTGCAGTTCAGTTCTAGTCTCCTATGAGTTCAACAGCACAAGGCAAAATAATTAATAAATAGGCAGAAATGAGACTTAGAGAAAAAGCTGAGCTTGGGCCTGATCCATGCTACTCTGGGAAGCAAAGATGGCAGACCCGAGCTTACCACACCTTTTACTCAGTATTTAGGGAGCAAGCAGTGTAACCAGTCACTTGGAGGGCAGTATGTTCACATCCTAGAACAATGAGGGATTATGTGGATGAAGGTCCTGGTGTAGTTCTGTCCTGGAGCATCACTAGTCTTTGTTGTCCCCAGAGGCAAAGATAAAGAGTCAAGTCCTCAGGTCTGTGTATATCATCGCTGGTCTGCAGGCAGGAAAGCTCAGGCCATTCATAGTCCCAATTGTCCAATTAATTTTCCCAAATAGGATTGCCCACGACATTCTAGAAGCAGAGATGTTTGTTGAATGAATGAGTGCATCAGACAGAATTAGGGAAGAGCAGCCTCTTGTGGGAACCGGATCAGGCCACCCCCTTCTGAGACTGAACTTCTGTCATGTCTGTGTCTTTAGTCTTCCTGCAAGGAGAATCCTTTCAACCGGAAGCCATCACCTGCAGCATCTCCAACTGCAAAGAAGGCCACCAAGGGACCCAAGCCAGCGAGGCCACCTGCCCCGGGACATGGCTTTCCGCTAATCAAACGCAAGGTATCAGCAGGGAGCTTCCAGAGACCTGGCTGGCCTGGGCCAGGCACCTTCCTCTCTGCAGCCCTGAGATGGTGTCAGGGCTGCTGTCTTCCGGTGTTCAAGAGGGGGTTCTTGGGTGCCCTCCTGGGAGGCTGAACTTGCGGCAAGGACATCTGGAGCAGGTGGGAGAGCACCAGGCACACCGCCTTGTTCAAGTTCAAGTGCTCTTGGGAAAGGCTGTTCTGTAGAGGTCACTCCCACTCCCTGGCTGAGAAGGGAGGAGCTTCCCCAAGGGTTGCAAGTTGTGTCTCTCGGTAGCATGGAGAGGGGGTGGCGGTCCCCACCCTGACTGCTTCCACACCATCTTGCTTTCTCACCACCCTGGACGTCGGACAGAAGCTGGTCCTTGGACCTTGAATGGCTAGTGCTAGCCAGAATGAGGGACCAGAGGAGGGCAGAAGTGGGCCTGCTTGTGACCAGGGTCCCATTCACAGGTCCAGGCGGACCAGTATGTCCCCGAGGAGGACATCTATGGAGAGATGGATGCCATTGAGCGCCAACTGGATGCCCTGGAACACCGCGGGGTCCTGCTGGAAGAGAGGCTGCGAGGCGGAGCCCACGGTGCGAGCTGAGTCGGGGCGCAGGTTGTGGTCGGTGGTGGTGGTAGGGAGGCTGGAGTGCTGGGCTGCTGAGCCGAGGGGCCGGCCCCAGCCTGAGTGGGTGTCTGGCCTACAGAGGGCCGCGAGGACGACATGCTGGTGGACTGGTTCAAGCTCATCCACGAGAAACACCTGCTGGTACGGCGCGAGTCCGAGCTCATTTACATGTGAGTCTTGCCTGCCTCGCGCACGCCTAGGCACGGCCCGCACGGCCCACTTCTCCGGGGGCAGCGGGCGCCGGCGCGACTGCTCACTGTCGCCCTGTCCCACTCGCAGCTTCAAGCAGCAGAACCTGGAGCAGCGCCAGGCTGACGTGGAGTACGAGCTCCGCTGCCTTCTGAACAAGCCGGGTGAGCGCCTGCCCGCGGGGGCCTGGAGACCCAGGAGCGGGGCTGAGTCTTCTCTCCGCTGGAGGAGGGGAGGCCGGAGCTCCGATTCAGATAACTAGAGCCGGAGGGGCCACTGCGTGGATATGGTGGCGGCGCGGGTGTCCCTGATGAGGATGATGGGCTCTAGGTGAACACCAGGCCCTGGGCCAGCCCTCCCCGTTTCGGGCATGGCTTCAGACAGCCCTCGCTGCGAGACCTTTGTGGTTTTCTTTGCTTCTCTGGGCCTCAGCTGCTTTGTATGTGGCCGAGGCATAGATTAAACTGCAGCCACAGGCAGAAATGGCAGGACTAAAACATCAGAGTTGAATTGGGTGTGGTAGCACTTGCCTATAATTGCAGCATTTAGGAGGCTGAGGCAGGAGGATTGCTTCAAATTCAAGGCCATCCTGGGGTACACAGTGAGTTCAAGGCCAGCCTGAAGTACATAGTGAGATTCTGTTTCAAAAAATAAATAAATGAAAGGAGGTCATGGCTGGAAGCCAAGGCTTCTGACTCTTTTCCCATGGCTCAGACGTGACGCCAGCCCTGGGCATGGGTCACCATTACCATCTCACAGATGAGGAAGTGGAGACTGAAGAGGCTGGGGGTGTGTGTCCGTTGATGTTGGAGCTAGCCCATTCCTGCACGCACAGCCCCTCTTGTCTCTGAGACCCTTGTCCTGTTTTGGGCAGCTGGAGTGTCCTGTGGGAAGCCACAGAAGGTCCCTGGGCTCTTTTGCCAACTGTCTCCAGGAACTTGGGGCAAGGCTTTCCACTTGGGGCCACAGTGACACCCAGTGGTCAGAGTGGATATGGCTCTCTTCCCCCTGAGGAGCCTGGCCCTGGGCTTCCTGCTGCTGCCTTATTCCTCTTGCCATCTGGTACGGAAGTTGCCTTTGGAGGACAAAGCTGGTTATAGGGCCTCGGGAGGGTTGGGGACCCATCAGACACTATAATGACCATCTCTTGGTATCAGGCTGCCCAAGTTCAAATCCTGGCTCCACCTGTGCTGTGTGATGCTTGTCAAGGATGTAACTTCCCCGAGCCTCAGTTTCCCCACATGTAGACTGGGGACCTAACTCAGCCAGCCTACAGATTTGAGAAGTGGCAGAGCAGCATTTTGCACTTGGGTGGTGGCTCTGAAGCCCACGCTCTGTCCCCAGAACCGGGCGGGACACACAGTCAGTGTTCCTGACTGTTGGCCGGGTGGTGAGGTCGGGGTGTGGGTGGTGGCTGAGGGCCCCAGATGTTGATCACAAGATGCACCAGATGTTGGGAAGGGAATGCTGAGTGGGCGCCCTGGGACCCTGCAGGCTGGGGGCAGACCCAGGCTCAGGTGGCTCCCGTGGAACAGCTCTGGGGACCCGTCCTCTGCTCATCCCAGTCCTGCCTCCCAGGAGCCACCTCGCACATCCTGGCACGTGGACGAGCTGGAAGCCTTTGACCTGTATGGGCTCTGTTCTTGGAGTGTCGCTGGGCTCCCCGCCTGGCCCTGAAGGGTGTTTTTGGTAGGCAGCTTCATGTCCTTGGTCTCGTCTGCAGTGACCTCTGTTCCCCCCAGATCTCTGCAGCCCTCGCCCTCTGTACTTGGTGTCGAGCACAGGGCCTGCCTGCCACACTCAGGTGCTGGCTGCTCTCGTCCTGGGGAGGAAGGAGGTTTTCCCGCCACTTACCCTGGCCTTTCTCCCCTGGTAGAAAAAGACTGGACAGAAGAGGATAAGAACCGGGAGAAGGTGCTGATGCAGGAGCTCATGACCCTGATTGAGCAGCGCAACGCCATCGTCAACTGCCTGGATGAGGACAGGCAGAGGTGATCTAGCTGGGCTTGCAAGGGTGGGCTGCTCCCTGGCAGAGCCCTGGGTACAGTCCCACACCCTAGCCTGGGCCAGGACTGTCCCCCTGCCAGCAATCCCAGCATGCCCTGGGCTAGCCCAGTAGGGCTCTGGAAGGTTCTTCCTGTGGGTGCTCAGCCTCCCTTTCCTGTTGCAGGGAGGAGGAGGAAGACAAGATGCTGGAAGCCATGATCAAAAGGAAAGGTGAGTCCCCTCCTGGGGCTTCTGTACTTGAACTCAAGTTTTCTGCCTGGAGCTGGTGGGTGAGGGGCAGGTTGGCTGTGGGGCTGGAGCAAGTGGCATGGGAGTTGGGGGTGCAAGGTTGTAGGTTGCTTTGCTGGGACGGCAGCCTCAGCCAGGAAGGCCCTGGCCCGTCCTTGGAGAGTAGCCGTGGGGTGCCCAGGTGTCCACAGGACTGGGGTACCTGGAGGCGCTTTCTCAAGGTGGGTTTGCTGGCCTTGTGGTTGGCTCCTCCTGAGACCCGCAGATTGGCTGGGGCGGGTCTGTTGTCACAACAGCAGCGGCTGCTGTGCCGGGAGCACTGGCTGAAAGCGCTTTTCCCCAGCAGCCCTGGCCTGTGGGTGTCTCTAGTCACGCTGGAGTCAGACGGCTGGAACTCTGGTCCTGGCTCAACACACGGGCTGGGTGGCTTCCGGCCCCTCGCCTGCAGCTCTCTGTGTCCACAGAGTGGAGTGTCAGGGCACGCCTCCCCTCCACGTGCTCATTACAGAGACGATGTCTGTAGTGCACTGAGCCTGGGCCTGGCGCCTGCAGAGAGCTCATCTGGGATCAGCTCATTTCACAGGCCCGCACTTTCCTCGTTGGTAAAATTGGGGGCTCTGCCACATGGCTCCTGAGTCCCCTCTGGCTCTGATGGCCTGTGTCTCTATTGGGCCCACAGGGGCCTGAGCCCCAGTCTCGGTAAAGCGGGCCTTTGAGTGCAAGGGTCATACAGATGCGCTTCTCTTGTCGGAACATTAGGAGAGGTGCCCATCCTCTAGGGAAAAAGGAGACCAGAACATGAAGCGACTTGCCCAGGGTTTCCCACGGTTGCCAGGTGCTAGGCCAAGCCCTGCTGCCCACCTGATAAAGTGCCCCCTCCCTGTGCTGCAGAATTCCAGAAGGAGGCTGAACCTGAGGGCAAGAAGAAGGGCAAGTTCAAGACCATGAAGGTGCTGAAGATGCTGGGAAATAAGCGCGACACCAAGAGCAAGTCCCCTGGGGACAAGAGCTGACAGCGAGGGAGCCCCTGGGAACGCCACCTCCTGGATCCTCACGGGCCAGGGCGGCACATCGCTGCCCTCGCATCGGCTGAGGGGTGACAGCTTAGGGGCAGGGAGCCTCTGGGTGACCCCCCCCTCCTCAGGGTCCTCTGGCTGCTCTGCCAGAGTTTTCTTCCCTCGTCCCTGCGGCAGACAGCTGCGACTCAGCCCTGCCGGTCTGGTTCTGACATCTCCAGGTGCCTTGGTGGCCGTGAAGAGCAGGCAGGGCCGAGGGAGGGTGGTGGCCGAGCACACGAGCCTGCTTATGCTGCCCGCCCGGTCCCCGCTGCAGCAGGGAAGCTCCTTGGACCGTCCCTGCTGAACACACCGGACGGGGCGTCTGACGCTCAGTTTCCTCCACTGGCCTCTGCCTCAGGGCTCCCGCTCCTCGCAGCTGGCCAACAGCGCGGCTGCCTGACTGGCTTCCTCGTGCCAGTCTGCCTCCTGCCCGGGGCCAGTGCCCCGAATCTCACGTGCCCTCGCTCAGGCGCTGTGTTTATGAAGTCTCCAGTTGAGTTTGCGCTGGTTGCTGAGTGGGCCTGTGCTGTGTCAGGTGCGAACGGGCCGACGGGCAGACGCGCCTCGCTGCCTCCCTCAGGGTGCCAGCTTCTTCCAGCATGCCCCACCCCCGTGCTGTGGACGCCTCACTTCCCCCACACTGGGTCCTGATGGCCGCGCCAGGGCAGAGGAGTGCCCCTGCCCGCTGGCCCAGTGCTGAGTCCCCCGCAGAGGGCCTTTGGGGGGCAGCTCCAGTCAGAGCTCTGGTCCTGATCCTCAGCCTAGGGAGGTTTGTGCTTCAGGTAGGTGCTAAACTGGTTCTTATGTCAGTGTGACCCCTAAATAGTCTGACCCCCACGCAGGCCTCCCCCCCCAGCCACACCTGGGGGCGGAGCCCGTTTTCACTCAGTCATCACTTGTCTGTCTCCCACCCCTTCCTTGACTTCTTCCCTCCGAGGACAGATGCCACCTGCCCAGTGGGTGGCCGTGGAAGAGGATGAGTCCAGGGCACGTGCCTGGCAGCTTTTGGTCAAAGCACTGTTCAATAAGCTCTCTTGGGGTGCGCAGGCCCCTCGCTGCCTGCGCCTCGGGGAAGACATCGTTCTGTATTAACCAAGGATGCTCCTCACAACAAGGAAGAGGGAGCAGAGTTCTCGGGCACAGTCACGCCTCCTGGACAGCCGTTGCTGGTTGCCCGGGAGGGTCCAGGCCGTGGTGGGCTCAGACGGCTGTGCCAGCGTCCCACACTGCAAGGGTGGCTGTCCTTTCTTAAGTCATCAGTCACTTGGGGGAATCAGTGTGGACCCAGGGTTACCAGCTCGGGATCCAGCTGGGTAGGTGTGTAATTCGTCAGCGGTGAATACCCACTCGGAATCTGCCCGGGGCTCTGCAGCGTGCCGCCTCTGGACCACGTGATGGGCTTTGGGGGGCGGTTGTCTGTCATGTTGTTGCCTTGGTCCTTGTGGGAACCTGGCAAGTCTTCTGTGGATGTTCCCGAGCTGCTCTAATGTGTTGGCTGCTGCGTGGCCATGTTTATTCTGCAAACCAAGTCACAGGCCACGTGAACCGATGGCCCCTGTGGCTGCTTCCAGGTGGGGGAGCCAACTGGCAAGCTTCACTGACAGTTCCAAAATATTTTGATTTATGAGGACAGGAGGAATGACAGGATTCTGGAGAGGTAGGGTGTGGGGGGGTGACAGCAGCCTGAGGGAAGAAAAAGCCTGATGTCTCGAGGGCCAGGTGGGGCAGGACTGAGGACAGGCCACTGCTGAGTTTACATTTATGTCGGGGCGTCACAGGGCCAGGGCCCTTCAGCCTGGACCTGCCCAGCCCACTCGCCTGTGGCCTGTTCGTAGTGGGAGGTGACATGCTGGCCTCCGGGTCGGAGCTGCCCCTGGTAGCAGTGTCCGGTGAGCCCCACGTAATGAGCTTCGCCAGGGTGCTCATGGGTGCCCCCTCCCGGGGCCTCTTGAATACGCAAAGGGCGAGCTGGAAACCATTTGTGCGCCACGAACTATACACTCGGTCTTGGCCAAAAGGCGGAGACGTGACTGGGCTGTACAGATCCTCTTTGAGCAAGTGAGAATGATTCCTCTGAAAACACTAGTGCACAGAGTGACCCAAGTTAAATATGTTATCCAGACCACTTAATTGCTGTGGTTAAACATTTGCTCAAGGTTATAAGAAGTGAAATAGGTAGGTCCTAAGGCGGAAGAAGGCCTCTTCATTCCTGCGTTCGGAAATGAGCTGCGTGGGACACGCAGCGGCGGGAGGTGGTGAGAGTCGCCAGATGCCGTGTGACGCGTGTCCGTGGCGATGAGACCTGCGCCTTGCTCTCACGGAGAAAGGACTCCGCCTGTGACTGGGTGGCTCAGAGGCTCCAGCAGCAGCCCCGGCATGCCTGGGGGTGTCCGGGGCACACAGGCAGGCGGGGCAGTGGCGAGCACCATTTGATGTGGCTGAAGGCCAGTATGGGTGGGCTGAAGGGAGGGTGGCCGTGGCTGGCAAAGGAGTGGGCTGCCCCGCCCCGCCCCTGATTAGGTGGTGGCCAGAGCCTTTCTAAGAGCCTCACTCCTCTCGCGGTCGATGTCTTCCATTTCCCGTATTTTCTGCAGAAGGGATCGGGGAAAGCGGGTGTCAGGTAGGAGCTGCAGGAGCCAGAGCTTGAGCCTCCGTGTGACTTTAGCTATAGCGTCTGGTTTTGCCTCCCATTTGCTGCACACTCGTGGCCTGCCCATCCTCCCTGCTTCCCTGCAGAGGGTGAGAGCAACAGCGAAACCTGGCTTAGCTCCCCTCAGTCCTACCTGAGATATCTCCGTGAGGATGATCCCTTGGTATTGCCTGCCCTGGCCCAGGGCTTCCATGGCGGCCAGGAACTCCTTCCTCTCCTGGATTTCCCTTACCACTGGGCAGAGCAGAAAGGGTGTCAGTGCGGGCACAAGGGGACCCGGGCTCCTTGACGGGCTGGATGGTGTCTGATGCGAACACTTTTTCTCCCCTCGGACCCACCCACTTCTACACATTCAAACACAAAAGGGCTTACATTCTTCAAACCGGTCCAGCTCCGGGGCTGGTTCCTCTTGCTGCGCAGGGACGGCCTTTTTTTCCCGTTCTTCTGGGTCCTTCCCAGTGGCAAAGATATTTTGGAGTCTTCTTTTTTCCTTCTCCAGATCTCCTGCAGGGCCCAGAAATGGCCTTGTTAGGAATGAAGTGCGCGCGCATCCCTCTCTGCAGCCAGGTGTGCTACGGGGTTTCCGGGTCGCGGGGAGAGGGCTTTGCAGGCTGCAGTTTTGTGCCTGGGGGTGCCTGTCAGGATGCGAAGGGGTGATGGAAAGAAGCAATGAAGGAGACACCAAACCCACACACGACTCTTGGTGCAGGGCAAGGCTAAGCCATTCAGGGACCTGGGGTTCCAGGGGGGCAGCCTGTGTGCCAGCAAGAACAGGGACATCACAGGAGAATCTGGGCAGAAGTCACGGTGGATGCCAGGGAGGAAGTGGGGATGAGGGCTCTTTGATGTGGGATGGAACCTGAGAAGACGGTGCCAATGAAACCTGACTTGACTTAGTTGTATCCAGTTAATCAGAAACAAAGTTTGGAAAGAAATAACGAAAGAGAGGCCAGCCTCTTTGGTCTGCCTGAACATCCCCAAGCTAACGGAGGCTCTGGCTCAAAAACGTTGATGTGAAGGCAGGAGACTCTGGTTAGATACCTGCTCACCTACCTTGTGGGCTGTCTGTTGCCCCTTACCCACATCCCCAGAAGACAGGAAGCCCTTAGCCGCTGTCGCTTACTGGTGGCTTGAGGCTTAAACTGCTCACGGCGGTAGGCCCCATTGGCTTGGCACAGGTTGGCCGGCCGGAGGTGGGGCCGGGCTGTCAGCACAGGAGGCAGGTAGATGGCTGAGGCTGGGTGCTTGGAAGCTGAGGCCGTCTGGCTTGATGTTGGGCTGCACTGTAGGGGTAGAGGGCCTCCTCCTGGGTACAGAAAGAAAGTCGGGGGGAAGGTCCTGCTAGTTTTGTTTGGGACAGGGCCTCCTTATGTACTTTAGTCTGGCCTTGAACTCACAATCCTCCTGCCTCAGCCTCCTGGAGTCTGGGATTACAGGTGTGTGCCATCATAGTTGGCTCTTTTTTGTCCTCCCCAAATAATGGTGATGCCTACCTGTTACAAATCAAATGGTGCAAAAAATTCTTCCTGTCCCCCTGCCAGTCCACCCCTCTTACAGTTTGGTAATCTCTCCTTTTTGATGATAAATAAACATGTTCAGAGATACATATGCATATATTTTTTATGAGCACACAAGACTGATCTTTCAAAACACTGGATCATAATATCTCATCAGTAACTGGCCCTTTTCACTCAATTAATTTATCATGGACATCTTTTCAGAAAAATCTGTTTATGTGTAACTTATTTTGTATAGCTATATGGTGGTTAGAATGGTTATATTATTTATTTGACTAGTCTCCTAGTTCCAGAATCAAGTTGTTTCCAGGTTTTTCTGTCAGGAAGGTTTTTTTTTTTTTTTTTAAACTACTTCCAACAGTGCTGCAATAAACGTTCTTGTACATCGAGTCTTTAGAGTTGTGCTTTTGTTTCCATTTTCCTTCTGCCTGGGCTTCGGGCTGCGAGGGTCGGTTGGGTGGTACAGTCAATGGTTCTCCTGCTGTGGCTCTGCGATGGCCTTCCCAGGCCCTGAAGTGAGTCTGCTGTCCTGTCTCTTGCCCTTTCTCTTCCCTGGCCCCCAGAGGCCAGCATGGAGCAGGCCCCACCCACTGTTCTGAGTGGACCTTTTTTTTTTTTTTTGGTGGTACCAGGGATCAAACTCGGACCCTTGTGCATCCAAGTTAGGTGCGATACCACTTGAGCTAAAGCCCCACCCCTATTTTTTTTTTTTTAAACAGGGTCTCACTTTGTAGTTCAGGCTGGCCCTGAGCTCACTATGTAGCCAGGCAAGCCTCCAACTCAGCAATCCTCCTGCCTCTGCCTCCCAAATGCTGGGATTACAAGCGTGAGTCACCACACCCAGCACTGTAGGGTGTGGTACTGATTGCTGGTGGACGTGAGTCATCACACCCAATATCATATCATTGTATGTGGTTACAGGGATCTTGTGCTTGCTAGGCAGGCAGCGGAACCACTAAACTAAATCTCCGGCCCTGAGCTGGCCTTTTTAGCTTCCAGCCTTCTACATATCCACTCATCCTGGGTAGATTCAGCATCTCCTCTGTGTCGAACCTGGCCACTGGGGACAGTAGGAAGTTATGTGAAGTCTGGACTTTCTGGGGCTTATGTTGGGGAGGGGTGTGAATGACAATAGGGTGACACAGTGTCAGGTGGCTGGGTCACTGGTATGTCCCAGTTGGACTTACAGTTTTTGAAACAGGGTTTTGCTATGTAGTTCAAGCTGGCTTTCAACTCACTATGTAGCCCAAACTGGCCTCAAATTTGAAGCGATCCTCCTGCCTCAGCCTCCCCAGGGGTGGGACCACAGGCATGCATTGGTCACCGCACCCAGCTCATCTTCTTTTGTCATTCTTTCAGGATCAAGCTCTGGTGAGGGTTAGCAAGCTGGACGGGTTTAGTCGGAGTGTCTTTGTGGTTAAGCGACAGAGGACACCATGCTATTAGATTTCCAGGTACAGAGACGGAGTTGTAGGATTCCAGTGTGTAATGGCACCTACCTTTGGTGGCCTGAATCGCTCCTGTCTGCAGTGTGGGAGGACGCCTGACGCTACCCTGGAGGCCTCCCTTCCCTAGCTGGGGCTGGACAGGCGCTGCCCACGTTACCTGTGTCTCTGCTCTGCCTCCGTGATCAGGAGCCCTCTTCAGAGGCACATTCTTTCCTTAGGGAAGGCAGTGTCTGCTGGGCATGTTGGCATACGCCTGGAATCCCAGCCCTCTGGGCGACAAAGATGGGGCTCGAAATTTGAGTCCAGTCTGGGCCATTTAGTGAGGCCCTGTCTTGAGGTAAAGAAAGTTTAAAGAAAAGGACTGGGAGGCCAGAGGGTTAGCTCAGTGGTTCCGGCGCCTGCCTTGCAAGTGCGAGATCCTGAGTTCGATCCCCGGTGACCACATACAATGCTGGGCATGGTGACTCACGCCCACCAGCAATCAATACCACATATCACAGTGCTGGGCGTGGTGGCTCACGCCTGTCATCCCAGCACTCGGGAGGCAGAGGCAGGAGGATTGCTGAGTTCGAGGCTTGCCTGGGCTACATAGTGAGCTCAGGGCCAGCCTGAACTACAAAGTGAGACCCTGACTCAAAAAAAAAAAAAAAAAAAGCATCTCTTCCTCTTTCTCTTTTGGTAGATTCAGGTGAAATTCGGAGGGTTCAGACCTTCTGGCTTCCTCTCTCTCTCTGTCTCTCTCTACAGGAGATTGAACCCAGAGTCTTGCACATACTAGGCAAGTGCTCTACCTCTAAATTAAACCTCCAACCTTTTTTAAACACAACTTTTTTTTTTTTTTTTGAGACAGGGTCTCGCTTTGTAGTTCAGGCTGGCTCTGAGCTCACTATGTAGCCCAGGTAAGCCTTGAACTCAGCAATTCTCCTGTCTCTGCCTCCTGAGTGCTGGGATTACAGGTGTGAGCCACCATGCCTGGCACTGTGATATGTGGTATTGATTGCTAGTAGGCGTGAGTCTCCACGCCCAGCATTGTATGTGGTTACTGGGGATCGAACTCAGGAATTGCACTTGCGAGGCAGGCACCAGAACCACTGAGCTAATCCTCCGGCCCTCAACACAACTTTTTTGAGATAAGGTCTTGCTAAGTTGTCTAGACTGGCCTAGAACTTGCAGTCTTCCTGCCTCAGCCTCTTGAAGTTTACAGACATGTGCCCCGCCTGCAGTCTGCATTCTCTCTCTCAAAGGTAGCCACAGATCTCGGTCCCCGTCTACTAAGTGTTGATACAGGCAAACCAGAGAAAGCAAGAACATTTTCCAGACTTTGAAAGGCACCCTGCTTATACTTTCACTGATTTTTTCTTTAAAAATAACACAGATGTGATGAAGAGGAGTTGTAGAAAGGCTTTGCCTGTTTGTCTTGAGTTGGAGTTCAACCAATCACCTTGTTTCTGAGAGCTAAACTATGAATGAATAAAACTGTGAATAAGACGCATACATGGTCCCTTTGGAGGGCTCCTCGCTTTAGGTTAGGGAGGGACAGACAGACTGCAAGCACTATTTGGGGGAAGGCTTGGGGAGTCTTGACTGGACTCAGATTCCTCAGCAAGTTCAGCCAGAGCGTGACTGCAGAAGGCTTACTGTGCCAGGATCCAGATCAGAAAAAGTAAAAGCCTCACAGGGTCTAAAGGCCAGAAATACCTGGTGTACCCCCATTTTTCTCTGTCTTTTAAAATATTGTCCTCTCCCAGTAACATGGAAAGGCCTAAAAATGGTGGCTCCAACCCTCCAGTGGGGGCCTCTGTGGCCCGGTTGTCTCGTACTTTTTATGGCGTCCATGATGTGGCGCTGTTGGAAGTTGGTCAGTTTCGATTCCTTCATCATTGCTGTAAGATAAAGCACTTCTGTGAGGCTTTCTCAGCTGGAGTCAGGCCTGCATCTCCCTCTAGTGAAATTTCAAATTATATCACCTGCTACTTCCAGTCTGCACTGAGCACTTCTCTGCTGGTTCATTTTTTCAACAGCACGTCTTCACCTAAGCTTGTTGTTCCTTTTCTTTTCTTTTTCCTTCTTTTGGTACCAGGGATCAAACTTGGGACCTTGAGTTTGCAAGGTAGGCACTGGACCACTGAGCTAAATCCCTGGCCCTGATGGATCTTGATCACTGTCTAAGCGGGCTTACATATGATGCACTCTCTTTCTTTCCCTCTCTGTCTCTGTTTCTCTCTCTGTCTGTCTCTCTCTCTCTTTTGATATAGGGTATCACTCTGTAGTTCAGGCTGGCCCTGAGCTTACTATGTAGCCCAGTCAAGCATTGAACTCAGCAATCCTCCTGCCTCTGCCTGCCGAGTGCTGGGATTACAGGTGTGAGTCACCACGACAGGCACTGTGGTGTGTGGGACTGATTGCTGGTGGGTGTGAGTCACCATGCCCAGCATTGTGGTATGTGGTTACCAGGGATCAAACTCGGGACCTTGTACTTGCAAGGCAGACACTAGAACCACTGAGCTAAATCCCCAGCCGAAGGCTACATTTTTTTTTAGATTTTTTTGATGTGTGTGGCACTGGGAATTGAATATATGTTCTCAACATGCTAAGCATGTGTTGTACCACTGTCCTATACCCTCCACCCTACATAATTTATTGTATTGTTACCCTCCTACTCTAACATTAGCTCTATACCAGTAAGAACCGTTGCAGGTTTTTTTTTTTTCCTTTGCTGTACCCCTGGCACCTAAAACAGTGCCCAAAGCACAGAGTAGATTTTAACTTTTTTTTGGTTGCATATAAGAATGAACATTTATTCATATGGCTGAGGCAGAAGCTACTGTTATGAGTAGAAACCGTCACAGTCCTACCTGATAGAATTCACCATCTAGAGGGCAAATGGGACACAAAATACCTGAATGTACCTTGTGCTGAGCCCAGTGAAAGGAGAAGTATTGGGTATTGTGAGGGCGGTGATGATGATGATGATGGAGGAGGAAGAGATAAAGGTTATCTGGGAATGCTGACATTCCATGCAAAGGATGCACAGGAAGCTGGACCCTAACCCACACTAGGGATCCCACACTAGGGAGGCTGAGGCAGAAGGACTGCAAGTTTGAGACTAGCTGGGACTACACAGTGAAAACTTGTCTCAAACCAAAAACAAAAAACTAGGAGTTAATTATTTCAAAATTCTTAGTTCTTTGACTTTTGGCCCCCTTTAAAGGTGTCAGTACTCTGAACCCGAGGCTCCTCATTTGTGAGGGAAAATAGCCTTTCCCAAGCCACACTTCTAGTCCTCTAACCCACTGACCTTTGAGCAGCTCGAAGGTTTCAGAGGCTAAAGCGGCTGGTTTGGGGCAGCGCCCAATTCCTGTTCCTTTGGTCACTGCTTCCACCCTTTCTTTCGAAGCCATAGGAGCACCCTAGAAGGGAAAGATGCGATGACATACTCCTGTCGCCTGGCCCGATCTCTGCTCCTCCTCCTCCCAACTAGGCAGATGAGTCCTGAAACTAGCTTCTAGTGCCTGGGAGAAGTCAGTTCCCGTGGTTAGACAAAGTGTTAAAATAGCCTCGATCACACAAAACTGAAACCTCAGCCTAAAGACCTCGATTTGATGCACCCTTCTTACACAGAGTGCTCGCTGACCGGCAGAAATAACATGGGATCAATGTTTTTAGCGCGTTCCGCGAGGAGCTCTGGTTACCATGGCAACAAACACTGCCGTTCTGCGCACGCCCATCTTCCTTGGCTCCCGGAAGTGATTGCCCCCAGGGTCACAGCGCAGGCGTAGGATAAGCGTGGTGGTGCGCGAACTAGAGGCGCGCAGTTTGCGGGTGTGAGAGTGACTCTCGTGGTGTGGTTGTGGCCAGGGCATCATGTCAGACAACGAGGACAAGTGAGTATGCCTGGGGAGTGGCCTTTTCGAGGGTCTCAGAAGAGGTCAATGAGGAGGAAGCGGGGTATTGAGGTAACCCGCGGAGCCGAAAGGAAGAGCGGGACCCCCTAGCCCTGTCCAGAGGTTTGACACAGAAAGGGTCGCGCTCGAGTCTAGAGTTGGTCAGCGAAAAAGGTGTCTTTCAGCTCAGAGCCAAGCTCTGTGTCGTGTAATGGGAATACTGTGTTGAGAGGAATACGCGGGGTCGTACGAGTTGAGTAGTGCTGGAATGGGGATGTGAGAAATAATCCAGAGGAGGATCTGAGGCGGCTTCTCCGGGTGGTAAAGATCAAGGATTTGTACTAGGGTGATCATAACAGAGGTGGTGAGAAATGGGTTGGAATTCTGGATATATTTCAAAGGTAGAGCCGAAAGGATTTCCTGATAGATTGAATGTGTGGGTGGAATCCATGGAGAGGTCGATTTTGAAGATAAAAATATGCGAGTCCTTAGCATTAGGTCTGTTAGTTCAAACCAAGGGATCCCCAGGGCAGCGAGTGCCAGTAGAGAAGAGGAAATGGGCGATCCAGCCTTGAGTGCCTGAGGGAGAGAGGAGAGGCCCCCAGTAAGGTGGGGCCACCCAACCGCGACTTTTTGGAGTCCAGTGAGGAGAATATTTCATAGGAAGGAGAAAGGAGGGGCCTAGAGTGCCAGCTGATCAAACTGAATGAGAGGGAGAATTGCCGGCTGGATTTAGCAATACAGAAATGGTTAATGAATTTGAAGAGTGGTTTCGATGGAGCTGTGGGGGTGAAAGTCTTGTTAGAGTTAGATTATGAGTGTGAAGAGAGGAGACAGTGAGGTTGGATAGCTCTTTCACAATTGTTTTTTTTTTTTTTGGACAGGGTCTTGCTTTGTAGTTCAGGCTGGCCCTGAGCTCACTATGTAGCCCAGGCAAGCCTCGAACTCAGCAATCCTCCTGCCTCTGCCTCCCGAGTGCTGGGATTACTGGCGTGAGCCACCATGCTGGGCTGTTTTTTTTTTTTTTTCCTTGTGTGAGGAATTAAATACAGGGCCTTCACACTGAGCTACACCTCAATGCTTTTTATTTTTTGAAACAGGGACTTGCTAATACACAGATCTCTGCCACTTTGATTCTAGTAGGTGATTAACTGTTCTCTTCTGTGCAGTTTTGATGGTGATGACTTTGATGATGTCGAGGAGGACGAAGGACTAGATGACTTGGAAAATGCTGAGGAGGTCAGTGTGCAGCCTATTATGGTTTATATCTAGATGTCTCCCAAGAGCCTCATTCCTTGGTAGGCAGGTGGGGCTTCTGGAAGGTGATTGGATTATGGGGTCTATAACTGATTTTCTGTAAGAGGTGTGGTCTGGTTGGCAGAGGTGGTCATGAGGGTGTGGCCTCAGTTTATCTCCTGCCCCCTCCTGCCTTTTTCTGGCTGTGAGCGGGCCCTCTGCCTTATCACTTTGCCTTGGAGCCAGCTGACTATGGTCTGAAAAGTAAGCCGGAGTAAACCTCTCCTTGCTCTAAGTTGCAAGTGTTGGGTGTTGTGTCTCAGCAGCAGGAAAGTAGTTTAAGACAAGCTGCAGGCTCCTACTTCTCAACCCAAGTGCCAAGAAGCAAGGTAGATAATTACCTGAATGTTGCTGCCGCTCAGCTGAGGTCTGGATCCTGCCATGAACACCCTAGATAAAGTGATTAGTGTTCCAGTCCCACATACAGAACAGCCTGACAAAGTGAGGCTGAAGGCGGCGTCCACCCAGTCCGCAATCCCGTGGCCCCTGGGACAGTCAGTTTGCTAACAGGTAAAACATCACCTTCATTCATTCAGCGAACACGTGCTGACTGTTACCTGTTGAGAGCTCTGCAGGATGAGGCTGTATAAAGAGCACAGCGACAGTGGCCTGGGATAAAGCTGTAGAGCCCAGCAAGGCCCAGACGAGGCAAGAGCAGTTCCACGTCCCTGACATTCAGGTGGTGTTCATGGTGGTAGTGGTGATTGGCACTGTCACTGCTACCTCACCCGCCCCAAGAAATACACCCTGAGATTTCCCTTGTTCTGTCTCACGGCCAGGAGGGCCAGGAGAATGTGGAGATCCTCCCGTCCGGGGAGCGACCGCAGGCCAACCAGAAGCGAATCACCACCCCCTACATGACCAAGTACGAGCGAGCCCGCGTGTTGGGAACCCGGGCACTCCAGATCGCGTGAGTGTGATCCTCGCTGTCTCCTCCGTGACACAGCCCACAGTGAGGCCCTGAGCCGCTGGGCCCGCCCAGCCTGGACCTGAACACAGGCCCTTCCTGCTCACTCATCCGAATGGAGGTGGTGCTGGACCCTGGCCCTTAGGAGCCTGTGATCTGATAGGAGAAACAAGACATGAGAAGGAGCTGAGAAGTCAAAAGATAGTACAGGAGAAAATAGTAATAAAAACAGAGCTAGGTGATTGCCCGTCAGCTTGGTGAAGTAAAACTTGGTGAAGTGGCTTCAGAGAGCCCTGTGCTGATGGGCCGGCTGCTGCGGCACTCAGCAGGCCACAGCTGGTTTGGCTTTGTTCTGTTTTGTTTTTTATGGTACTAGGGATTGAATCTAGGGCCTTCACATAGAGCTAGGTCCCAGCCCTTTTTAAATTTATTTTAAAATTTTCCTTATTTATTTAATTTTATTTTTTCTGGATCATATAGTAACTCTATTTTTGGTTTTATTTTATTTTAAAAATATTTTTCCTTTTTTAATCTTTTTTTTTTGAGACAGGGTCTCATTTTGTAGTTCAGGCTGGCCCTGAGCTCACTATGTAGCTCAGGCAAGCCTCGAACTCAGCAATCCTCCTGTCTCTGCCTCCCGAGTGCTGGGATTATAGGTGTGAGCCACCATGCCTGGCCCTTTTTTAATTTTTTGAGACAAGTCTTGCTAAGTTGCCCAGGCTGGCCTTCAATCTGCAGTCCTCCTGCCTCAGCTTCCTGGGATTCTGGAATTATAGGCATGTGTTGTGCCTGGGTTTGGGTTTTTGAGACAGGGTCTCCCAGGCTGGCCTTGAGCTCATTGTGTAGCCAGGCTGGCCTCGAATCTGTCGTCTCCCCTCTGAGGGTTGGGGCTGCAGGTGATCACTCCTGGCCCAAAGCTGGTCATCAATGTGAGGGAGACACCAGCCTGGCGGGAGGCAGGGTGCTCCCCGTTGTGAATGCCCAGAGCAGTGGTGGGCTCCAGGGGAATAAGAGATGAGCAGCCTCTCCTTTTTGGCCTAAGTTCAGAAGAGCAAGATCCAGGAAGAGAGGATAGATGGGGGCAGGCTGGTGACTGTGGTCCCCTGTTAGCATGGGCAGCATGGGCAGCATGGGCAGCATGGGCCACATGTCTGCCTAGGAGGTCAGGCTAGATGCCTCCTTTTCCAGCAGGCAGGGAGGACAGAGGTGGGGTGTTAGCGTAACCCCAGAGGGAGCTTTCTGGGGATCCAGGAGGCTGAGGAGGCCCCACACTTCTTGCAGTTCTGTGTGGGAAAGGGAGGGTGCCTAGAGGAGGGGTGGCTAAGGAGTGAATGGGGGATTCGTGTGGAAAGAGAGGAGCCAGGTGTGCTGCAGGGCAGTGGCACTGTGTATCATTAGTGTCTACTGATTCTCCTCGGGTCCCCAGAGGTGGAGGTGACCACCCTTTCTTCCTTGGTAAAGGCTGTTCCTCCTGTTCCTGAGTGGTAGACTTTGTGCCATCCTGGCTCTTCTGGGTGAAGTTAGAGCCACGCTGGGTACCACTTGGGTCAGGGTCCTCTAGGCCTGCACCATCAGTTGTAACCATGAACTCCGTGTAGCCATTTAAATTAAGCAAAATAACAGCTGGATGTGGTTGGTGCATGCCTATAATTCTAGCTGGTCAGGAGGCTGAAGCAAGAGGATCATAAAGTTGAACCCAGACTGGGTAACTTAGTGAGATTGTATCTTTTTTTTTTTTTGTGGTACCAGAGATTGAACTTGGGCCCTTGTGCCTCCATGGTTGACGCGGTACCTGTTGAGCTAAATCCCCAACCCTAAGAGATTGTATCTTTTTATAGAGCAGAAAGAGCTGGGGATGTAGCTCAGTGGTAGAGTCCTTGCACAGTGTGAGTGAGGCCTGGGCCCATCCCCCAGGACTGTAGTCAGGCAGTCAAAATGCAGGTTCTGCTTGACTAGCTGCATCTCACTGCTCAGCAGTGGCTGCGGTGACTACGCGGTAGACCGGTATGACCCTCATTGCAGAATGTTCCGCAGCACATGCCCACTGTGAAGACTCATTCCTGAATCTGCTTCTGTGCAAGTCAGGCAGTCTCAGCACTGAGGTGCTGTGCTGGCGCCTGTCTGGGGTGCAGAAATGTCATCCCAGCTTCCTGACGCTTTCTTGTGTGACAGATGGACCTGTGGGCAGAACTCGAGGCAGAGATGGGTGGCGCTTTATAAAGGCTCCAAAAAGAAATGGGGCTCATGACGGAGGGCTGAAAATTCACCCAGGGAAAAAGGGAGGTACTTTCGCAGGTTTCCCAGGCACCGGACAGGCAGTGTGGGTTAGAGTGGGAGACAGCATGGGGCAGTGCTGCGTAGGTGTCGACGGTGCCTGCAGGGACAGGTTCAGTTTGGTGGGTTTTTTCTTTTTTTGGAGACAGGGTCTCACTGTGTAGTTCAGGCCGGTCTTGAACTCATTGTGGACCCCAGGCTGCCCTCAAACTATGGCAGTCCTCCTGCCTCAGCCTCCCGATTGTGAGATTACAGGTTTTTGCCTATATGCCTTGCTTAGACATTCTTGGCTAGATTTTGGTTTGTCTGGCTCATTGCACCATCTGGTGGCTGAGGTGTGCATTACACCTACTTCCTAACTGAGCAGGACCTGTTCCTGTACTCAAGGGCCCACGCCCGTGGTTTGCTAAGTCCACTACAGGGTGGGCCTGGATGAATGAGTGACCTTGAGCTATTCATGTCTTGAAAGAAAGAAGGCACAGGCAGATCGGAGCAAGCATTTTGCCATGTTGTTGGCCAACCTTTACTTCATTTCTCTTGCAGTAAGGTTTAAACCCAGGGCTTCATGCACGCCAAGTGTGCAGTCTATCCCAAGCGACACCCCCAGTCTTGGGGCCATTTAAATACTTACGGAGAGGGGACACGGGGACAGTTCAACACTTACTTTTTTCCTTGGGAAGTCTTCAGGCTTTGAGAGTTACCCAATAAGAAGATTTAGTGAGAAACTTATAAGCAGTGGCTCTCAGACTGACTGATGGGCACAGTTACCTGGGCAACTGTGCAGGTACAGATCCCAGCCCCTTCATGAAAGATCTGCTCAGGGGTCTGAAAGAGACTTCTGGAGCCTGGATGTCGGCATCCTATAGTCATCCCAGTCCACTGTGAATAACCAAGGCTGGCTTCCTGGAGAAGGTGACCTAGAATTAGTGTTCCCTGCCTGGGCCTGGAGCCTCTGCTGTGGCCTGGGCCCCTCTGGGGAACCCCGTGTCCTAGCCCACCCAGAGCTACAGCCTGTGTAGACAATCCCTGGTGGGCACACACGGGCCTCCCCCCGGCTGCTATGGAGAGGAAGAGCTGTCTGAGGACACAGAAGGGGTGCAGTGTGCAATGTCTGGGTGTCGTAGGTGATCAAGTGTTTGAGCCCGTGGCACGTGCTCAGTTCTGGAGGCCAGGAGTCTAGCCCCGGGGACACTTTCCTGCTGTGGCGTCACAAGGCAGAGCCCCCCCAAGGTGACAAGGAGCAAGTGTGCCCGCTCAGGCTCAGGTCTCTTTTCCTTTTACAGACCCGCTTGTGCCATGGCTTCCTCTGACCCTCAGACATACAGATCTGGGGGGCCTTTCACACCATAGCACCGGGAACCTGAAATGGGCAGGTGTAGGGTGCTAGCAGGGGTGCGGATGGTGCCGGGAAGTCGTGGGTATTGGGAGTAGCCAAGTGCTCCCACTGGAGGCCTCCCGAAGGCAAAGGGGACCCTGAGGGGTGGTTACTGGGGAAGGAGGGTGAGGCAGCCGGGCAGGGTGGTGGCGGGGCTGATCAGGGGCCTGTGTTCTGCTGTGGCTGCTACGCTCCTGTGCCGTCCATGCGCGAGCATGCCTGTGACGGGGAGCTGACTTGTGCCCGCTCTGCCGCCTTGTGATGAAAGCTTTAGTTTACAGATCACACGTACCGCCCAACAAGTGTGACAGCACAGTTTTTAGGGGCTCTGTGGGATCCACCTACTTGTGCCTGTCTCCTCACCAGTAAAAGGGAAATGGAAGTAGGACTCACTCACAGGAGATGACGCGGGTACCGAGCCCACAGCAGCACACAGCCTCGCGAGTCTGCTGCCAGGCAGTGGGGTTAGCATCGTCTTGAGGCCAGGCTCTGAGAGGTTTCCTGATTTCACATGGGAGCACTGAGATCTGGAGAGAAGGTCAGCGGCCTGTCCAGGCACAATTGAAATCTGGCTCGCTGGCCCCTGGTTTAGGTCTGTGTGCCCGAGTGGGACTGTGGCCAACAGCAGGTGACCTTGCCCGGCGAGGACAGGACGCCAGCCCCAGCTGGGCTGCCGTCTCTTCTCCCACACCTTCCCTGTGCCCGCAGGATGTGTGCCCCGGTGATGGTGGAGCTGGAAGGGGAGACGGATCCTCTGCTCATCGCCATGAAGGAGCTCAAGTGAGGTTCCAGGAGGGTGGAGGGGCGAGGGGAGGGGGGTGGGCGTGGTTGAGGCGCGGCCCTCACGCACTGACTTCTCCTGACACAGGGCCCGGAAGATCCCCATCATCATCCGCCGCTACCTGCCCGACGGGAGCTATGAGGACTGGGGGGTGGACGAGCTCATCATCACGGACTGAGCTGCAGGCGTCCCCTGGCCGCCCTCTGCCCGTCTCGTCCCACTTTATACTTGTGCATAATAAACTGTCTGACCTCTGAGCCCTCCGGCTCCAGCTGTGCAGTGCCACCACCTGCTGTCTCCCTGCTGCCCGGAGCACGCACTTCGTGCCATGGCCCCGTGACTGTCAGCTCTTTAAGAAGCACCGGGGCTCTTGGCCCCCGTGGGTCCCCCGCATCCCTCCCTCCGTGTCCCCGCTCCCCAGAGCAAAGGCTGCTGCAGGGGAGACACCTCAGCTGCCTTCGCAGCAGACAGACGAGTCTTTGTGCCCAGGAAGCTGGTTGCCACGGAAACCCCCAATTTCCTTTCCAGTGGGGACTGGCCACAGGGGCTTCTCCCTTCTCAGGAGTATCGCAGAGCAGGTCTCATCAAGCCGCCCATTGTTTCCTAAGGACCTGCCTGGAGCCTTATCGAAGCTAGGATCCCCTTTCAGGAGCAGTGCCCCAGCAGGAAGCGGGGGGTGTGGGGATCTCCCACCCTCCCCAGCGGAGCCCGGGCAGCAGCTGGAGCGAGCGGGATTGAGCACCTGCTCGCCCCAGCCCCCAGCCCGCTCCCAGGCCACTGCCACGCCGTGCCCTCCACAGCCCACCCTGGCCCAGCACACCTGTGCCCCCTCCCAGCCCTGTGAAGTGTCCTTTCTCTCCTGTGGTGGCCTGTGGCTTCAGGCAAGGACTGAGCCAGGTATGGGGTGCAGTGCTCTGGGTTCAGCCTCGGAGCGCCACTGCCCGCCTTGGGCATCTGCTCTTTAGCGTGCTTACCCTGCTAAAGGAAAGGAGGCCTGGTCACATTGGCTCCTCCTCCTGGGCACAGGCAGAGGGTGTATGTGGACAGCCACACAGATGGGAGGGAAGATTGCCTCCCAAATACGCCAACCTGACCTCTATTCCATTGCCAGCTCCCTGCCAGAGGGGAGGAGGAGGAGCCAGGCTTGCCCGACCTGCAAGAGGCAGTGCCCTCGGGGTGGCACCCTGGACGGGGCGGGAAGGGGTGGGAGGGGTGCTGGCTGCTCTGGAGAAGGGTTAAGTCAGGGAGGGTGGACTTCGCACCCCTGCCACCCTCCTCCGAGCCTGTGGAATCCTTTAATCAAGTTGGGTGCTGAAATTTCAGCTCTGAAATGCCGCCTTTGTGCTGGCATCCAGGCAGCCGCCCCAGAGTGCGGGGGTCACTTTCTCGGCCCCATTTCTCTAAATGGTCTCTTTGTTCCCTGCTGGGCCGCTCAGTATCAGATGTGATTAAAGGGAGATGGAGCTGGGGTGGGAGAGGAGGGGGGTTAACCCTTAGGGGATAGGGTGTAAGGAAATGGGAGGGAGGGGTGTCTGCCCTCACCTCCCCCTGCCGTTCTGGCCTCTTCAGGGAAGCCCTCACTCAGCTGGTCGGGCCTTGACATTTCTTGAATGTAAAGTCACCTGCCACCACTGTCTGATCTATATTTCCTTAGAGTCTGGGCATAGACTGCAGGCCTTTCCAGAAACACCTGCTCCTCTTTGCAAGTGGAGCTATCACTGCACCAAGGCCCAAGGTCACTCAGAACCTGCTCTCTAAGGGAAGCACGCAGCCCCAGTCTTCTGACTTCTCCAGGTCATTTGTCCTCCCGGCGCCATTTCTCCTCCACACCCAGTCCTATGAGGTGCTGGGTCCTTCGGGGTGGTGGTTTCAGCTGGACACCACCTGTCCTCTGTCCCGCCAACTCCATGTCCACAGTGCCCCTGAGACCAGGAGTGAACAGACCGGAAGTGGACAGGTGTCCTGCCTTGCACTAGGGGAGGATGCGTGGTGAAAGGGACGTGTAAGGGTAGCACTGACTGGTCCACATTGGAATTCTAGATTACTACATGCTTGACAGCACTGTGCTAATAGGTGGAGATCCAGGAGACAGCACCATTCCTAAGAGTGCACAGTATGGCCAAATTTCTTTTCCCCATGGTGCCTGGTTTTGTAGGTCTAGGGAATCATACAGACCCATGGCTCGATTTGGTGAGGCACTTGGCGGTCTCCTGACAGCTGGGACAGAGGGAGAAGTGGGGATTTGCTGGTGATGTAATGAGGTAGTTTCTGAACTGATGAGACAGCCTACCCCTGAGAGTACAGAGAAGAGAGCTGGTGTGAAGATGTACTTCGCGGTACACAAGACCCCATTGCTCTTGGTTTTGACCTTTATTAGTGACTGTGAATATGCCCATTTATAGATACATAAAATTCTGGAGGAGAGATAGGTTCCAAGATTTAACGTAAGTAGGTAAATAGGTCACATTCAACAAGACAACCTGTTAGTTATCAGAATAAAATCCCGCCTCTAACACAAAAGAAAACATTGCAAGCATCTTATGTACAGGTCAGTTCACCTCACTGCAGACAGTGGACCAGGGGCTTTCAGTCACCAAGCTTTGGGGAGGTGGCCCAAGGAGGCTGCCTGATGTAGCTTCTAGATGGAGGGGGTCCTGCCACCCCAAGGGGACTGAGTTAGCTCCCTGTGTCCACCCTGACCCGGCTCTGACCAGGAGGTGGGGTACTGGAGACTGTGGGTGGAAGGGAGGAGCTCAGTCTGCAGTAGTAAATTTAAAGCTCCACAGCGGAAACGGAAGTAGCCAGTGCAGGTGGGGGGGGGGATGCTCAAGAGTGTAGGCTTTGGTGTCAGTACTGGGTTTAGACTTCCGGGCCAGTGCTTCTGAGATGCAACCTCCCAGAGCTTCTGCTCAGGAATTGGAAATAAGGATGGAACGCACTCCCCAGAGTCCTCAGTGACAAACAACGCAGACCACCGGGCTCCTTGACCTGGTAGCATGTAGTATGCGATGGCCCTTCTGGTTACCATGAGAACTTGCAGCCATCTGAGCTGCCCACCAGTACACAGGGGTCAGGAGGTCGCCTGTCCCTGGGTTATGTGCTTGTGAGATGGCTGGTTCTTTGCTCCTGCTGAGGACAAAGCTCTTAGGGAGTGTGCATTGAGGAGAGACATTGCACATCCGGCATCCCTGCTTCGGACTCAGACAGACTGCTGGGGAAGCTCAGCTAGGTCCTGGCTTGGGCCAGCATGTCTATACCATGTGTGCACACATGTGCATGTAGGAGTGGTGTACACCGCAGGAGGAGGGCGGTGGAGGGGGTGGCAACAGTCAATCTGCATATCATACATACATACTTTTTGCGTCTTTTTTTTTTTTTTTTGAGACAGGGTCTCGCTTTGTAGTTCAGGCTGGCCCTGAGCTCACTATATAGCCCAGGCAAGCCTCGAACTCAGCAATCCTCCTGCCTCTGCCTCCCAAGTGCTGGGATGAGAGGTGTGAGTCACCACGCTTTTTGGGTCTTTTTTATAGCCCAGGCTGGCCTTGGATTGAGTGATCCTCCTGTCTCTGCCTCCCGAGTGCTGGGATTGCAGGCCTATGCCATCATGCTCAGTCCATCACACATGTTTAAGGGACCAGACCTGCCTACAGACGGGATTCACCCCACCTCCCTCTTTTTAACACCTGCCCCTTGAATTCTTTGCAAATCCCACCTTAGTAGGTGAGTGGAAGGGCAGTGCGACCCAGGTGGCCGGAGGAGGCCAGGGAAACTTTACTTCCGGTGCAGAAGCCCCAATCTGTCCCCATACCTTCCTCCTAGCTATCTCTAGAAACTCTCTAAGGAAGTACAGGGCAGGGACAAGAGACCAGGAGACAGGCAAGGCCAGGCCCATGACACAGGTAACCAGAACCTTTAATTTTATTACTTGGAATGCTTAATGCTGAGTTAATAGGGGCTGGAGTAGCTAGGAGAGGGGAGAAGTGAGGGGACTACTGAGATAAATAAGGGGGACAGTAATGCGTTACATGCGGACGGTGGGGCCACAGAACAGTAGAGTGGGGGCAGATAACTGCTACATACTTTATTCAGATAATCACTGGGAGGCAGAGGACAGAAGGCAAGGGCGGAATGTACACAGGGGGATCTTAGTGTCTTCAGCTGCGGCCCGCGCCCGCAGCCCTGGGTCCCCGGTCTCCTCTGGGAGCCGGGGACCTGGGCATGCGCAGTGCGAGCTCAAGCCCCGGAGCCAGAGGTGGTGTTCGTAGAGTCGAGCGAGGAAAGGGGGCGCTGGCCAGGAACCTTGGGGAAAAAGGCTCCTCAAATTGTCTCTGAATCCTCTCCTGGCGCCCCTGCCTCCTCAGCGGGGGGGGGGGGGGCTTACTGTCTAGGAGGTGGGGACAGGGACGCCCCGGGGGCTCACCTCGATTAGACGATGATGTTATTGGCGCAGAACGGGTCCTGGGGGCCTGTGTGCCAGTTTCTTCCCGCACTCAGGAGGGGAAGGGGCCGCGCAGGGCTGAGAGCCCCCGGAGGCCCTCCCGCGGGCGGCTCAGAGCGGTCCGCAGGCCCTGAGGGGCACCGTCGGCTCCGCGCTCTGATGCAGGTCCCTGGGCGGTGCAGCTCTTAGGCGCTGGGGCCCAGCAGACCTCACCCTCACCAGAGGGGCGACAGCACTGTCTAGGCCTCCGATGCCCACCCAGGCCCACCCACGCCCGAGGCTGCCTCCCTCCCCGCGGGCTGAGTGGGTCTTCCCCAGGTCCTGGGATAGAGGGTCATCTCTGGAGGAGGGGCAGCCCTCATCCTCTCATCTAGAGCAGCCGTCCCCTCCTTCTCCTCCGTCCCGCTGTCAGCCAGGGCCGGGGCTCTGGAGCTCGGTGGGGCAGTGGGTCATCAGGGCAGGGAGCTGGCGGAAAGCCGCCCTCAGCTCTCAGCCTCTGCAGCCTCCTCCCCGCCCCCACCCTCAGGCCGAGACGGGAGAGGAACTGGACACACAGGCTGGGGTGGGGCTGGTCGTGACAGGGCCCCCGTTAGGGCCGGGACAGCGTCGTATATACTGGCTGCTCCCAGTGTGTGGGGCTGTGGGACTGGGGCCCCGAGGGGCTGGGGTCAGAGATGGCCGTGTAGAGGGGCCGCTGAGAGGGCCCCATGTAGGAAAAGGCCGAATAGAGGCCAGAGGCCTGGCCTGAGTGGCCGTAATAGGGTCCTGAGGGCTGATGGTCAGAGTAGTCGAACTGGGGGCGGGAGATGGAGGGGAAGGCGGAGCCGTAGTGCGGCAGGCTGAGGGAGGTGTAGGCGATCTGCGAGGTGGACGGCTGGTCGGTGTAGTGCGGGGGCCCCTGGGGCCCTGCGGTCTCTGTCTTCACCTGGGCTTTGGCATCCACACCAGGTGGTGAGACTGTGGGCAAAGCCACGCCTGGTGGCTTGGAGATCCAGGCGGAGTGTCCGCTGGCCACGGCCAGGGCGCTGCCCAGCCCGTAGCCCGCTGCCGAATAGCTCCCCACGTGGCCTGGGTGGCCGTTGGGTGGCAGGTATTGGTCCAACTCGGCCACATCAAAGGTCTCCATGTTGGACATGACCTCGTGACTGATCTCGCCGATGTCCATGTTGCCGAAGTCGATGTGGGGCTTCCCGCCCTCCCCCAGGGAGCGCCCATCCCGCTTGGAGTCTGCCTTGCCCGCCTGCAGCTCTGTCTTTGGGGTGGTTGGAGGGGTGGGTGGGCCATGGCTCTGGCCTGGGAGGAGGAGACAGAGAAGAGCAAGGGGAGACAGTCAGCAGGGAGCACCCGGAAGCTAAGTCCGGCCCTCCTGACCACGGAAGGGTTACCGGTTTTGTCAGCAAGTTGGTAGTTCCTTTTTCCTTCCTTTTTCTCTATCGCCTGTCTTTTGGGATTGGCATTTGCTTATTCACTGGTCTCAGGCTAGTCTCTAGGGGTGCAATTCTCGGGTCTCAGGGAGGTGTCCCGCCCCCACCTCCTGTTGGCTCCCGGCCCCTCCCCTGGCCCCTGCTGTCCTGCTGTTGCGGACCCCGGGCTGTGGCCTGTGGGCCCGTGTGCTCTTCAGGGAGCCTCCAACTCCGTTCTCCCTTCTGAGCCTCCTGCGCCCTTTACACTCTGGACTGTCTCACTGTGCCTGCCCAGGGTCCCTACATGATGCCATGTCCCCTCTGGCCCCGCTCTCTGCCCCCTCCTGCCCACTTCCCAGCCTGTTGAGTATGCCCAGCTCCATCACACTGGCCTGTGGTGCCCTGCTGGCCCTTGAGCTATTGAGGAGGGCACTGAGGTCCCCTCTCTCTGTCCCCCTTCTCCTCTACACGTTCTCTTAGCAGGTTTGCCCGGGAGCACTGCTGTACCCACGCACTGGCCAGGGTGCTGCAGATACAAACAAACACATGGAAGCTCTATCCCCAAAAGCTCATAGCCAGGAGCGATCGGAGACCCATTTGTGGCTAGAGAGGGCTATGCAGAGGGAGGCCGCTCTCCCCGCCCTGCCTGTGGGGAAGTCTCACTGAGGAAGAGGCTGGAGGAGCCTTGAAGGAGAAGCCCGGGGCCATGGTTTCAACCCTAGCAGTGGTGGTTCTGCACATGGTCCAGAGTCCTAGGTGTGTGAGCATGTGTGTCCCTCCACCTTTGAGGGTGGGAAGGACAGCTGGGCGGGGGGGGGGGCGGCAGTGGGCATCCCGCAAAGGAGACTGGTCCATAGCGTGATAGACCAGGAGCCAGTAGGGTAGGCTGTCTCCTCCATCAGACCACAGATAATGCTGAGTTGTGCATTGGCTTTTTTTTTTCTTTTTTTTTTTTTTTGTTTTGTTTTATTTTTTTTGAGACAGGGTCTCGCTTTGTAGTTCAGGCTGGTCCTGAGCTCACTATGTAGTCCAGGCAAGCCTCGAACTCAGCAATCCACCTGTCTCTGCCTCCCAAGTGCTGGGATTACAGGCGTGAGCCATTTTTTTCTTTTTTTGAGACAGGGTCTCGCTTTGTAGTTCAGGCTGGCCCTGTGCTCACTATGTAGACCAGGCAAACCTAGAACTCAGCAATCCTGTCTCTGCCTCCCAAGTACTGGGATGACAGGCATGAGCCACCACACCCGGCACTGTGGTATGTGGTGTTGATTGCTGGTGGGCATGAGTCACCACACCCAGCATTCTATGTGGTTACCGGGATCGAACTCAGGACCTTGCGCTTGTGAGGCAGGCGCCAGAACCACTGAGCTAAACCTCTGGCCCCTGGCTTTTCTTTTTTTAAACCAACTTTGAGATAGGGTCTCAGTAAGTTGCTAAGTTGCCCAGGCTGGGCTTGAACTTTCTGTCTTCCTGCCTTAGCCTCCCAGAGCGCTGGGAACACAGGTATGTGCCACCACACCTGATTTCTCTTAAACAATTTCCTTATCAATCAGTCAGAGACCAGGCAGCACAGACATGGCCTCCCAGAAGCCCTTCTTCACTGGTAGCCACCTGTGGGCAGGCAGGTGGGCACCTCCAGCTAAGGCTTCTCTTGCAATTGTTTCTTCCTAAACATAATTCACTTCCTCTCATTCCTGTAGATAAAGGGGTCCTTTTGGACGTGCCCCTGATGACCCACAGTGCCAACAAAGCAGGCCCCAGAATGTCTTCTGACGGCAGCGCCTTGAGTACTTGTGGTGTGCCCGCCCCGAGCACAGCATTTTCTGTGTGTCAGGGGCACAGGTGAAGTGGCACCAGCCAATCAGGGGCCCCAGAGCTCAACTGCCTGGGCTCTGTGCTCAGCCTCACGGCAGATCCCTCTTCCGTTTCCTGCCCAGTAAGGTGACAGTGACCTGCACGCGCCTGAGTCCTAAGCCCAGCGGGTGGGCACCCACCACAGTGCCTGGGGCTGCCTAGATCAGTGCACATGAGGCCATGGGCAGTGTCTGGCAACAGCAGGTGCTCAATATCAGCTCTAATTATCATTAATGAGCATTAAGCAAGATACCCTGTGTCTACCCGTCACAAGACTCAACGTCACAAGCACGGCCCGGTCTGAGCAGGAGGTGGGCGAGGCAGTGGCTTCCTCTCCTCCACTTGATCTCCCATGTCTCACGTCACCCTCCCAGGCCCTGCCAGAGCCCAGGGCCACTGGGGGCATCAGGACCCCAGCCGTGAGCTCCGTCTTCCACACCCCCGCCCCCGGCTCCCACCAGCACTTACCCGAGGGGTGCTCAGGGTTCCCGTCTGACATGGGGGAGCCCTCTTCCGGGTGCCGGTGGTCGAGGTGGGCACTCTTGTAGTGGGCCTGGATGGCAGCGGCCCCTCCTTGCTCGGCCTCCCCTCCTGGGCACTCGGCCTCCCCCTGGGCCGCCTTCCCGTTCTTCCGCCGCCGGGGCTGGTACTTGTAGTCTGGATGGTCCTTTTTATGCTGCATGCGGAGCCGCTCAGCCTCCTCGATGAAGGGGCGCTTGTCACTCTCATTGAGCAGCCTGAGGTGGGGGCGCGAGGGCGTGAGTGCCAGGGCACCCGCTGGCCTCCCTGAGTGTCGGCCCTGCAAACCATGGAGGCCAGAGAGGACCCCAGACGGACAGAGGGCCAGTGGGGTTGCACCCCGTGCTTATGGACTGGAAGATTCACACCGGAGGGCTGGGCCCTGCCCTCGAAGCTCTCAGGGGCCGGGAAACGAGTCAGGCCCCCGTGGCGGGTTTAGAAGTAGGCATAGAAGTTACAAGGGGCAGATATGAGTTCAAGGGGAGGACAAACGCTCTCCTTACCAAAGCTGCCTGCAAGTGGAACTAGCTGCCTCGTTAGGGGGTGAGCTCCCTGGGGCTGGAGGTGTGCAAGCAGAGAAGCAGCTGCTGGGGAACGAGCCGGGTCTCTGCTACTTACTAGCTGTGTGCGTGACCGTGGGCAAATTACTTCTCTGAGCCCGAGTGTCTTCCCCTATAAAATGAGGATGATGATGTCTACTCCACCGCGGTGTGGGCCCCTGAGGAACAAGCCCCGCTCTAGTGCGCCTGCGTGGGGGTGCTGGGCAGGGGGACCTAGCAGCGGCCTTCGTCCAGGATGCTGGCTTGGTGACCATGCGGTGGGGCGGAGGGTGCCGGGCGCGAGTCCGTCTCGTTATGGAGGCACCGTCTCCCGTGGCCTCTTCCCAGCCCGTGAGTAGTCCTCGAGCTCAGCACACCGAGAGAGGTTGGCGGCCTGACTTCCGGGACCCCAGCCTCAGGCCAGGGCCGGACAGGGGTGTGGCGGAGGGGGTCTCTGGCAGGAGGCTTGAGGGAAAGGAGAGAGGTTCCTGGGCTCCCAGACGGGGGCACAGAGAGCTTAGCAGTGCCCTGTGGTCCAGTCCTTTGCTGCGTGTGGGGCTCTCTCAGGTGCCCCATAACTGTGCCCAGTGGCCTCCCCCGAGGCAGCAGGGGCGAGCCCCTCTCCCAGACCAGACCGGGAGGGGGTGGTCATACCAGGCACCTCCTCGCCGGCCTAGCATTCCTCTGCAGCTTAGCCTCCCTGCCTGCCCTCCACCTCCACCCAGCTCGCTCCGAGGGGCCATCCAGCTGAGCCTCGCGGTGTCTGTCAGGGACGCTCAACCTTCAGTGTCTACGCCGGAGGCCCAAGGCAGGGGTGGGGGTAAGGTGCCCATCCTGGGGAAACCGCACAAAGCTTAGAGCGGCTCCTCCAGAGTCGCCCCATGCCTGGGTGGCTGGCGACCCTGGGCTTTCTGATCCCAACCCTTCCCAGGGCCCCTTGCCCAGCTGACAGCCAGCAATTAGCAAGAAAGTGGCAGAGAGAGAGAGAGAGTGTGTGTGTGTGTGTAGGGCTGTGCAGGTCAGAGAGGAGGAGAGGTTCCAACACTGTCATGGCCCCAGCTCGTTCTCAGTGGGGCTGTTGCCCCATCAGGAGCCTAACGCGGGGCCCAGGGCCAACTAGCTCCAAGCCTCCCCTCGGCCCCCCAACAGCTGTGGCTGCAGCCCCACCTCCACCCCAACCCCAGCTTTGTTCACTCTCTTGTCCTCCCCTGCCCACCCTTCCCACCGTGCGAAGCCCCCTCTGCTGGCCCTGACTCCCGCCAGCACCCCTCGGAACTGGCAAGCCCCGCACACCGGGGGACCCCAGTGTGGCTCTCGGTTCCCGCGTGCACCCTTCTTCCCGGTCCGGTTCGGAACGGAGGAGGGCAGTGATTCTCCACCCACACTGGGAAGCCCAAGTGGAGGCTTCAGAGGGACGCCGGCTTCTGCCACATGTGCCCTCCTGTCAGGCCGGTGGCATGCAGGGACTGCCTGGGGACGGGCTGGCAGCCTGACTCTGGCGGGGAAGGCTGCAGCCTGCGACCTCTTCTTCCCACTTTCTTGGAGCAGGTGGTGCTTTCTGGGCTGTCAGCCAGCCGCCGCCAGGGCTGCTCCTCCCGGGTGGCACCGGCGGCTAGGGTGACTGGTGGCACTCACACAGCCACTTAGCCCTGCCCCGGGGTGCTCTGGCCCCAGCCGGATGTGGCACTTGCCCCGGCTGCCAGCCTGACTGTCTCTGCAGTTTTAGAACCCAGCCGCCCGCTTCTCTGAGGGCCCCTGGCTCAGGAGCTTGGGCAGGGTGTTCAGGAGCAGCCCATGGAAGTGACCGTCCCATGTGGCCACCCATCGTCACTTGCGCCCTAGGGCTGCGTCCTCAGCCAGCAGGGCCTTCTGAGTGGCGCCCAGGAGCAAGTTCTCCCGAATGAGGCCCAAATCCATGGTTCCGGGGGGTGGAACTGGGGCAGGACAACAAAAGGGTGCGTCCTAAGCCCTCGGCAGCGGAGGGCAGAGAGTGGGTCCCGCCCTGCTTGTCTGTCTGCTCGTGGGCTCAGGTGGAGGGTTGGGGAGGCGCACCAGGCGGTCCCAAGCACACGGCAAGGGGTGGGCGGGGGCTGGACGCATCTTGGTCTCTTGGGGATCCCCTTGCTCCGCCGGCCTTTGGCTTCAGGACCCCATCTCTACCATGCCAGTCCACTGACGGAGGGGCAAGAGGGGGCAGTTTCCTAGGATGGACGCAACTGCCTCAAACGCACTATGCCCATTCCTGCCACTTCTATGCCCCCACCTGCACCATTTCCTGCCACTCCTTACAGTGAGGAGTGACGCACGACTGTCACCAGAGACCAGCAGGGAAGACCCTGGACTATGAGGTGGGAGACTTGCCGCTAGGCCTGCCAACTGCTTTGTGACCTTTGCGTGCCTTTCTGGGCCCCTAGAGAGGGGATCAAGTGGCCTCTGCAGGCTGGCATCTGCCGGGACCCAGGCTCGCTTAGGGAGCTGCCCTGGGTCCTCTGGGGTAGGGATGCCCTGTCCACACCTCTCCAGGGGTCGCCTCAGCCTAAGTCAGCACTGAAACCTCCGCCCTGAGAGGCTGTTTCCGCCGAAGTCTGGGACTCTAGACCTGGGTGGAAAGGGGAGGAAGGCTTTCTCCTGGGCACTGCTCCGTGCCAGCTCCAGGGCCGGGGGAAAGAGATTGCTCAACATTGGGTGGGGCCTGCGAGGGAAGATGGCGCCCAACTGGGAGAGGGAGGGGAAGGCCTGGAGACCAGTTTAGAAGTTCTGGGGCAGGGTGGCAGAGGAGGCCTCTTCCTGTGCGACCCCTCAGCTGGGACTGAAGAAGCCCTGGGCCCAAGGAGGGCAATATAGGGAAGGCCAGGAAGACACCTGGGTCAGGAGAGGCTCTGCAGGGGCAGGGCGGGCTTTTCGCCCCTCACTCCCAAGATCCCTCTGGGTTCCTTGTCTTCCTTGACCCTCCCCTGAGTTTTCTGTCTGCCTCAGTTTCCCAGCATCACCAGCCGGGCTTTGGGTCCTTTCCGGAGCGTCTCCGCCATGTCCCCCCAGCCCCTGGCACTGGTGGCGCGGGCACCCTTGAGTGAGTGCGAACCTCTGGCACGAAGCCTCTCCATCCCTCCTTCCCCCCAAAGGCCCTGGTTGTGGCCCGCGACCCACCATCAACAGCAGAATTCCAGCCGCGAGGGGGCGCCTTCCCGCCCGCATCCGGGGTGGGGAGACCCGGCCCAGGTCGCTGGAGGGCCGAGTTCCGGGATGCGCAGTCAGGTAAACCCAAAAGGCTGCTTATGGCAGATGGGCGGGCGCCGTCCCCAACCTTGTCTTGCCAGGGGTCGAAGGGCCCAGCGGTCCCCGCCCCAGGTCAAGAGGCCAGGCCGCCCCAGGTCAGCCCGAACCCCAGAGCGGGGCCAGAGCCGCGGCGGCGCGGGGTGCTCACCTCCAGAGCTTGCCCAGCGTCTTGCTGAGCTCGGCGTTGTGCAGGTGCGGGTACTGGTCGGCCAGCTTCCTGCGCGCCGCCTGCGCCCACACCATGAAGGCGTTCATGGGCCGCTTCACGTGCGGCTTGCTCTTGCTGGCGCCGTTGACGCGCACGGGCATGGGCACCAGCGTCCAGTCGTAGCCGCTGAGCACCTGGCTGACGGCCTCGCGGATGCACACCGGGAACTTGTCGTCGTCCGCCTCGCCGTCCTGCTGCTCCTTCTTGACCTTGCCCAGTTCGCCGGGCCCGGGGCTGGCTCGCAGGCCCGAGCCTCCGCCGCCGCCGCCGCCGCCGCCGCCGTCGGGCCCCAGCGAGGGCGCGCTCCCCGGGGACAGGCAGCGGGGCTCCTCGGAGCCCACGGGGCTCAGCTCCACCTCCGACAGGTCCTGCTCCTCGGCCATGTCGCCCCCGGCCGCCGCCTCGGCCGCCTCCCCCGGGCCCGCCGCCGGGGTCCTCGCAAAGAGCCCAACGCCCACCTGGACAGGAGGGAAGGAGGGCGCGATGGGCGTCGGTGCGCGCGGCCCGAGAGCGCCGGGTCGCGACGCCGCCGCGCAGCCCCGAGGTGGCGGCCTCTCTGCGAGCTGCCCGCTCCGCCCAGGGCCCTCGCACATGCCAGACCCCGGTGGGCGCGTCCCACCTCCCTTGCGCCCTCCCACCCCAGTCCCAACCGTCTCTGGGTGTAGGTGGGATTTTTTTTTTTTTTAATAAACCTCCTTTTGGGTGGAGGTTTGTTGATGGAAAGGAAGAAAAACGGACTCTTTATTCTGCTCTAATCCCGGCCCCTGGAATTTCCCACCTTTTCTCTCACCTCTCCTTCCTCCTTCCACCCACCTCATGGAGTCTAGGGGAGCCGGGTGGGGGGCGCGTGCGTGGCGCGGGGTGTCAGCCTCTCCCACCCCAAGGGGGGCCCGGGCCTGGCCGCACTCACCTCCTCCGACCTCTCCTCCAGTCTGGGGCTCGTCCTTAGGAAGTGGAAAACCGTGTCCCAAGGTGTGCGGTCCAGCTCGGGGCTGGGGGGTGACGCTGCTGGGCTGGGAGGGAGGGGCTGGGGGGCCCCGAGCCTCAGGCCACGGCCTCGTTGGTCCGGAGCCTGAATCCTCACCACCAGCCACCCTGGCCGGACAGCCTGAGACTGACTGAGCGACTGAGCCGCTGCAGAGGGCTGGGGAAGGAAGGAGGGGGAGGGGGAGGGGGAGAGAGGGAGGGAAGGGCAGAAGGTGGAGCCTCCGGCGCTCGCCTTCATCCCCAACAGCCAGGGCTCCTCCACCCCGCCCAGGCCCCCCCAGCCTCCAGTGCTGCTGCCTAGGCCCATAGCCCCGGCCTGGCCTGGGTTTGGGCTGGCGGCCTAGCAGTAGGGTGATTAGGCCAGGGAAAGAAGAGACCTGGGCGGGAAGGGTGAGCCCTGTTACTTGGAGGAGAATCAGGGACCCCCGACCTCTGCTTCAGGTGGTCATGAGGTAGCTGGTGGAGGACAGCACAGAGAAGGCAGGTGAAGGTCCTGTGACCCGTGAGGGTGGCAGGCCTGTGTTGCTTCCTTTAAGAAATCATCTTGAGTGACAGCTGCGAGCCAGGCTCTGCCACTGGTCTATCTCTGTCCCCACAACCCCTTTCTTAGCCACCCCAAGCTATACCATGGGAGCAGGCACTCCATGCCTTAACAGGCAGGGCCAGCTGGTCACCTCTGGCCAGTGTGGATGCCCCATTTTAACACCCCTGTCCCTTCTCTCTAGACTCCCAGTGTCAGGAAGCCGGGGTGGGACAGGTTGGGGTCCCCCAGGTCTCAGAGGCCTTCCTGGTCCTGCGTCCTGCGACCCTTCTCCCCTACTGGGCTCACCTGTTGGAAGAAGGGAGGGCAGTTCTGGGTGTCACAAAGCCCCATCCCGTGCTCTGTGTTGGGCTTCCCTCCCGTCCCGTCCTCTCCTCCCCTGCCCTGGCCTTCCTGCCCGTTATCCCGCTGCTTCTCTCCCTTTCCGAGGTCCGGCCTCCCGCACGCATAGCCCCTCTCTTCCCAGTGAAGGCCAAGGTGGGGTGATGTGGAGGGGCAGGCGGAGAAGCCTGGGCCATATTGGTGACCACATGTGGGTCCCGGTAAGGGCGTCCGGTCTGGAGTGGGGCTGGACGGGGGTCCCAGCAGGCAAGGCCTCCTGCTCGGAAGGCCCAGGGCCGGAGGGGGCGGGAATCGGGACACAATGAGGTAGTCACACGAGGCGAAGGCATGTTGGGGGGTGGTGGACATCGGGACACACACACACATGCTCGCACACACACAAGCAGCCAGACAATCGGGCCAGTGTGTCTGGGGCCGCGGAGCCCAGTGAATTAGGAGTTTGATAAGGGTTTTCTCTTTCTCTTGCTTGCCGGCCTTGGACAATCTCCCCCCAGTTTTCCTCGACGCCACCCCCGGCGCTGCCAACCCTCCTCCCCCCGCCTCCCTTCTCTTCCCTGTGCCCAGACTCTTGTTGGGGCCTTGAAACAGTGAGCTGTCTTTGTTCGAAATACAGGTGAACGGCAATCATGTGATTAACACACACACACATAAAAAGCTTTTTAACAGCGCCCGCCCGGCCTCAGAACCGCCCGGAGAGGAGCCGCCCTGGATGGACAGAGGGACGGAGGGACGAGCATCCAGCCAGTCGCGTCCTGGCTGCCCCACGGCGGTCTCCGCCGCCCGCTGCCGCCCGCCCGCTGCCTGCCGGCTCGGCATCTCTCTCTCGGTGGGTCCCCGCTCACCCGTCCGCCCCTTGGTCCCTCCTCTCCCGGGAAGGACCTCCCTGCTCTCTGCCGGCCTGGGCCTGAGACCCTGGGGCAGGGAGGGGGCCCGGGAGGATGCGGGGTGGGGGTCTCATAGCGCTTCCCTCGCCAGCTCCCTGCCCCCCACCCTCCCTGGCCCTGATGCCAGAAAGGGGAGGGAGGAGCAGTGGGCATTCTGAGTCTGCAGGGCAGCCACGCCAGACAGCCGCTCCCTGGCTGCCTCCTCGTGCTGCACCCCCGTGCGTCCCCCTTAGCGCTGTCTGGGCTCTGCGGAGCGGAGCCGCTGGGTGAGGCAGGCGGCCTGCAGGGGCCGGGGAAGGGCTGTGTGCGAGCCGTGGACAGGTTTCCTGCCTCCGGGCCGGTGGGTGGGATCCTCTCGGCCCATCCCAGGGGACCCGGTTTTCTCCAGCAGGTGAGGGCAGCACCCACCCCCAGGCTGCCCTGCAGTTCTAGGAGTTTGGCAAGGGGGCAGAGTCCTGGCCGAAGATGCTGGACTTGCCCCTTGCAGAGCGGCCAGTGCCACCCCCTGCTCCTTGCCCGCTGCTGCTGGTGGGAGGGGTCCCCTTACCCACATTCCTGCCCTCTCTGGGGCTTGTCCCCTCTGCGAGGAGCTCTGTGGCCACCGCTGTCCCCACGTGTCCCCTGCAGGGAGCCGAGGCTGAGTCCGTGGAGTAGCGGAGCTCCCTTCCCAGCCTGGAGACCTTGCAGGGGCTGCAGGGTTTTCTGGTGCCAGGTTGTCTCAGAAGGGTCCTTGTCCAGGTCACCGACGGCCTCGCCCCTGAGCCCCCAGTGCTCCCAAGGCCTCTACCCGGGTCCAGGTCCCTCACTTGTTTTACGGGGCGATGTTCACCCCTCCCCAGCCAGGCCCCCAGGACACACTGAGTTGAAGGTGGAGCTGGGACCGTGGGACTAGATGGCTGTGGTCAAAGTGCGTCTCTTCCCAGCCTCAGTTTCCCTGCAGCATCATGAGTCTCTCTTCTGGACTCCCACATAGCACATGGTGAAGATCAGACGAGGGGACGCCTACCTCTTAGCCACCTGTGGGTGCCAGCCTGCCAGCTGCCCCCTCGATTGTGGATTCCAGCTGTGCCCAGCCCCTGCCGGGCCTGGTGGGTATCTCACAGTGCTGACTTGGTGCTGGGGCAGGGCCTGAGGTCTGCACCTGCCCTGAGTTGATCCTCGCATCTCATTCTTGCTGACCGAGACACATTTGCAGAGACCTTGCCATTATCTTTTTTGTTTTTAGAGACAGAGTGGCCTCAAACTGATAATCTTTCTGCCTCAGTTTCCCAGGTAGCTGAGATTAGAGGCAAGTACCACTGGGTGAGCACTTGTGGAATTTTTCTTTTTTAACTTCTTTTTTATTTTTAGCACTTGTAGAATTTAAGAAAAATATTGAAGCTCAGATCCTAACCCAGCTTGGTTAGTCTGAATTTCTGGGGACGAGGGGCAGACATGGTTTTTGCAGTTCCCTGGTAGGAAACTATGAGGAGGGTACTCCGTCTCCCAGGGAGCCCCGAGGCTGTGAAAGGCCCCGGCCGAGTCAGACTCTCCGGGGAGATGGCTGGGGTGGGCTCTGCACCCTGCTGCTGGAAGCTGCCGGGGACATAGAGGTGTCCGAGAGGTTTTGGGGTGTGCAGTTGAAGGAAGGAGGTTGAGGATGAGAGGCAGGGTCAGAAGTCAAGGGCAGAGTTTGTGGCAGGAAAGGCGTGTCCTGGAGCCCCAGCTCACTGGATGGGGCTGTCCCAGGAGCGTGGCCTCCCTTGAACACGTTTAGGGGACGTGGACCTCTGGGTGAGCCTGTCCCACCTCAAACCGGGTCCAGCGAAAGTGATTAGAGCTGGGAAGCCCCCTCTAGCCTCCAGGTGGCCCTGGTTTTGCATGTACTAAATGTCGATAGTGGAATTATATTCTCAAGTGGGTGAAATAAGAGGACACACACGCGAAGTACCTAGTTTAGTAACTGCTCAACAGACAGGCGTTCGAGGATGTGGGGTGCAATGGTGCACGCCTGTGATCCCAGCACTCAGGAGGCTGAGGCAGGAGGATCACCCTGAATTCAAGGCCAACCTAGATACATAGAGAGAGACCTTTTCTAAAACACAAACAAACAAGCAAATAAAGGAGGTGCTGGGCCTGTGCTGGAGGTGTGGAGGGTATGTACTTAGTTCCCCTCTGTGGGCATTTACGGAGCCCGCCGCCGCTGTGGAGTCACTTCTGGATTTGCTGATCTGCCTGTCAACCCTGAAGCCAGACCAGGGCGCGCTGGGAAGACCTTTTCCCTCACAGTGGGTCCCCCCTTGCCCGCACCCCCTCAGCAATGGGGAGGCACTTCCATGGCTGCTCTGGGGCCTGGCCCGGGGCAGAAGGCTCCTGTGATGTAGAGACTCCATCTTCTCCATAACCTAATAATAGGTCTGTTATGCTTCTAGGAAGCAAACTGAGGCACAGAGGTTCCCTGATGGGCCTGTGCTCATCCGGGTGATGATGGTAGGGCCTGGACTTGGCGTGGGGTCTGCTGCTGCGTTCACCCTGAGCATTCTGTTTGCTGCCGGAGACCCCGGGTGCAGCCCCGTGGGCCTGTGACCTCGGCCCTCACCGGGCTCTCCCGGGAGCCGTCCTGTTCTCTGCGCCTGCTCAGGGCCCCGTCGCTGCTGGCAGCCTGACTCAGTGACGGCTCCTGGGCACTGTGGCTGGAATTCTTTCCCGCGGAGGAACAGAAGGCGGTCTGTCGTCCCCGCCTCACCTCCTGACCACACTGCCCGTCCCAGCCCCTTGAGGGCTGGCTGTGCCGCCTCCTTGGTCTTAGCCTCTCCAGGGCTCAGTGTGAACTCAGGTCATCTCTCTGAGTTCCTTTTCTGTCCAAAGAGGAAAAGAGGGGAGGCTGAGGCAGGCCGGAGTGCTTCCTGGAGGCGGAGGGCCTGAGTGCGGGGCCAGGGGGTGTCTGAGGCCCGTCCCCACCAAGGCACCTGCCCTCCCTGTTCTGCCCCCAGCTGGAGGCTGTTCCTGAGACCTGAATCTTCTTTCTCTCCCACCCCGCCCTCTCCGGGAACAAGGAAGCTGGGGCCAGTGCCCAGTGCCGCCTCGGGCAGCCTGGCCTCTGCCCTCTTCTTGGAAGCCCTCTCCGAAGGAGACTGCCTGTTCCTGTCTTCATCCAAGCCCTGCTGCCTGAAAGCCCTTCCTGGTCCCAGCCTTGAATGTCTGTGCTGGGGGAGGGGGCGGCGCAGGGCCAGGAGGTGATGGAGACCAGGCCCTGGATGGGAGGAACTCAGGGCTTGATCCCAACGTTGAAACCCAGGACCTCGATCTGCCGAAGGAAGGGCAGGAACGGGCCCTGGAACACAAGGGCTGGGGTCAAGTCCCAGTGGCTACAGAGCCCTGGGTTGCCTTGAAAACCTTCCTGTTTCTGAGCCTCAGTTTCCCTATCTGTAAAACAAGGGACAGTAGAGACGATATACTAAGGGTGCTTTGAGATCTGAGAGCCTGAGACTGGCCTGTTTTCTGCAGTGGTGCCTTGGACTTTGACATTTCTCAGGACAGCCATAGGTGTCTCTTAAAGGGCAGTTATCTGGGCAAATATGCTTAGGAGATTCTGGCTTTCCTAGATATTCATAGCTTATAGGCCTGTTAAAAGTTTTACGTTTCTCAGGCATGGTAGTGCATGCCTGTAATCCCAGCACTCAGGAGGCCGAGGCAGGAGGATCGCTATGAGTTTGAGGCCAGCCTAAACTACAAAACCAGACTTTGTCTCAAAACAAAACACCTCACCAGGCATGGTGGTCATGCCTGTAATCCCAGCAATTGGGAGGCAGAGACTGGAGGATTGCTGAGTTCAAGGGTTGCCTGGGCTCCATAGTGAGCTCAGAGCCAGCCTGAACTACAAAGCGAGACCCTGTCTCAAAAAAAAAGAACAGTTCTTCCTTCATGTTGTGGTACATGCTTCTGATCCCGGTACTTGAGCAGCTGAGGCAGGAGGATCGAAAGTTTAAAGCCGGGACCGGGATTTATCTCAGTGATTCCAGCTCCTGCCTTCACAAACCCAGCGTCCCCAGCGTCCCGAGTCTGATCTCCAGTATGAAACAAAACAAAACAGAATTAAGGCCAACCTGCGTAATTTAATGAGGTCTTATCTCCAAAACAGGAGGGCGGGGTTCCAGGGATGGATGGAGCTCAGTGCTTGTGCATTTCTTTGTCATGCACTAGGCCCTGGTGGGCTCAGTCCCCAGTCCTGTGTCCCTTCTCTCTACCGCACCAATTTCTTTTCTAAGTTTTGCAATTTAAAAAATTCTACAGTTGTGCCAGGCGTGGTGGCTCACGCCTATAATCCCAGCACTTGGGAGGCAGAGACAGGAGGATTGCTGGGTTTGAGGCTTGCCTAGGCTACATAGTGAGCTCAGAGCCAGCCTGAACTACAAGTGAGACCCTGTCTCAAAAAAAAAAAAAAATCTACAGTTAAGACCTTGCCCTTTGTTTCAAATAGGAGTCTCATTCTTAAATTATTAAATTACTATTACTAACACTTTTATCACAACATTAGCTGAATTTTTTTTTTTTTT
>PVIC010002827.1:0-20860 GCA_004025085.1 Thryonomys swinderianus
GGTAACCACATACAACAATACCAGACATGGTGACTCACACCCACCAGCAATCAGTACCACATACCACAATCCTGGCCCTGATGATTCATGCCTGTAATCTCAGCACTCTGGAGGCAGAAGAAGGAGGATTGCTGAGTTTGAGGCTTGGCTGGGCTAAATAGTGAGCTCAGGGCCAGCCTGAACTACAAAAGAAGACCCTGTCTCAAAAAAAAAAAAAAAAGAGTTCTCACATGCAGTTTATGAGAATTCTTGTTTTCTCACACCTTTGCCAACTGTTAGGTTTGTGTCCCACCTTATAAAAAATCATTCAGCCAGTTTTTGTATGTACATATTTTTAAAATTTTTTTAAAATTTGGGGCTGGAGGGTTAGCTCAGTGGTTCCAGCGCCTGCCTCGCAAGCGCAAGGTCCTGAGTTCAATCCCCAGTAACCACATATAATGCTGGGCGTGGAGACTCACGCCCACCAACAATCAATACCGCATACCACAATGCCAGACGTGGTGGCTCATGCCTCTGTCATCCCAGCACTCGAGAGGCAGAGGCAGGAGGATTGCTGAGTTCGCGGCGGCTTGCCTGGGCTCCATAGTGAGCTCAGGGCCAGCCTGAACTACAAAAACGAGACCCTGTCTCAAAAAAAAAAAAAAAAATTTAAAATTTGAATCTTCTTACATTACATGTGCTGATCACACACAATATTGAGAATTTGTACCACCATATGACACAATTTAATTCTCATTTTTCCTGTTCCCCCACCCACCCTACAACCTCCTGCCCTACATACATAGTTTTGTTTCCCTTTTTTATTACCTTATGTCCATTTTTTTTTTTTTTTAGTTTTATTTTTTGAGACAGGGTCTTGCTTTGTAGTTCAGGCTGGCCCTGAGCTCACTGTGTAGCCCAGGCAAGCCTCGAACTCAGCAGTCCTCCTGCCTCTGCCTCCCGAGTGCTGTGATTACAGGCGTGAGCCACCACGCCCAACATTGTGGTAAGTAGTACTGATTGCTGGTGGGCGTGAGTCATCATGCCTGGTATTGTTGTATGTGGTTACTGGGGATCGAACCAGGGCCCTTGCACTTGCTAGACAGGTGCTGGAACCACTGAGCTAAATTTCCAGCCCTTATGTTCATATTTTTGTCAAAATAAAATTCCATACATAAAATTTACCATTTCCGCCACTTCAGAGTGTATAGTTGAAAACGTTTTAAGATTTATTCAGTGTTGTGAATTCATCACCACTGTCTTCATTCCGGAATAAGTTTGTTACCTCCTAAAGGAATTCCTTTGCTTATTAGGAGTCCTTCCCAACTTTATCTTACCTGTCCCTGGCAGCCAGTGATCTGCTTTCTTTTTCTTTTTCTTTTTTTTCCCTGTATTTGTAGATTTGCCTATTCTGTACTTTATATAAATGGACTCATAATTTGTAGCCTTTTATGCCTGGTTTATACAGAATAATTTTCTCTAGGTTCACTGTGCTGTAGCACACACCAGTACTCTGTTCCTTTTATTGTGAACAGTATCATTATTAGGTATGCCACACTTTGTTTATCCAGTTCACCCACTGGTAAGGTTTTGGATTATTTTTACTTTCTGACTGTTGCAAATAATGCTACTATGAACATTCACAAGAAAACTTATTTGCATATATATATTTTTAATCTCTTAAATATTTCTCCTAGTGGACTTGTTGGGTCATATGGTAACCTCTGTTTAACCTTTTCAGGAACTGCCAAACTATTTTCATAATGAATATACCATTTGACATTCTATCAGCAACATATGCAGCTTCCAGTTTTGCACACTCTTGCTAACATATGTTATTCTGTTTGTTGATGTCCTTCACTCATCTTCCTGTCATTTTTTCCAAAAAAATTAAAATTTTTTTCTGAATATTGTAAGTGTGTTAGCTTTTTCTCCCTGTAATATGTGTATGGCACATTTTTTCTTTGTCTTTTCACTTGGTTTATGGATCCTCTTCCTTTTGCCATACTATCATAACTATTTTACTTTGTATTTTATTAAGTGATAGACATTTTGGATCAAAGTAGTATTGTTCATACTTAGATTGCTACTTTCTTTGTATGTGGAACATTGACCTTTTTTCTTGCAGAAAGGGGAATCCTGGTCCCTGAATCCCGCCATTGATGGTTTAAAGTAGAGACTGTGCTCCAGGTGTTAAGAGGCCTGTCTATTTTTACTGTAACGTACGTTGGACTCTTGAGACCTATTTCCTAGTCCTTTTGACCTGCCCTCCACTGTGCCTTCCTTCAGAGGTTCTCTCTTGGCTGGAGTTCAGTACTCGGGGACTTCCCTGAGGGGACACCCAGTAATATGTTAGACTCAGCCTTTGCTCTCCTGTTCTTTCACCAGCTTAACAGGCTGCTTGCTGCCGAAAGTCTTCCTGGTGCCTCTCTTACTCATTGCATTTTCTTGACTTTTGGGTCTTAGGCTCTGGGCTGCCAGGGCACTGTAGGAAGAGGCAGCTGTAAGGAATCGGTTCCTCTCTCCATCAGTGTCACTCTGTTGCCTCAGAATGTATCTGCTTTGAGCCAAAAAAAAATCATTTGCATTTTGTTTTTAAAATCTGGATTTGAGGACTTTTCTTAGCAAAAATTTTGATCATGTTCAAATTGTTCCCTATCATAACTGAAAAAAAAGTACTTGTTTATGCATTTTTGGTTTTGTTTTCAGTTGGTCTGTGTCTCATTCTCTTGTTAAGCAGTGAATTGACTAAGTAGAAGGTCCTTGGTTTGATTGTAATTGCCAGTGCCTAGTATGTCTAAAGTCAACTCGTGAGGAAAGAAGTTTTCTCTCTGAAGTAGGCAGCAAACAAATACTTGCTACTTTTAGTCTATCATATCATTGATGGAGGCAATGATTATTTTGGTAGACTAGGTGTCTGTCCTCCACGGTCTCCTTCTGCATGTGGCATACCATGGAAAACAATGCTGATAATAGAAATACCCACATCATATTGTAGTTAGTAGATATAAAATATTGGACACTAAAAATTATTTTTTTTCTCTCGACAGAATATGACAGATACCTAGCATCTAGCAAAATAATGGCAGCTGCTTACCTTGACCCAAACTTGAATCATACACCAAATTCGAGTGCTAAGACTCACCTGGGTACTGGTATGGAACGTTCCCCTGGTGCGATGGAGCGAGTATTAAAAGTCTTTCATTATTTTGAAAGCAATAGTGAACCAACCACCTGGGCTAGTATTATCAGGCATGGAGATGCAACTGATGTCAGGGTAAGTACTTTGTCTTATGTAGCATCTAAGTTTTTAGAAAAATAACTGGCTCATGTTTTAGTTATATAGTGGCACTGACTTGTTCTTCTTTCCTTTTAAAAATTGTAAATCTTAGAAAAGTACAAGGAAACAAAACCAGATAGCCCTTAATACTTATAAGAAACTGACCGGTGTAATTTTTGTAGTGTTTGTATAACTCCAAATAGAACAATTTCTTAAGAAACTGACTGTGATACATACTGAATATTGTGCTAAATTCTGAGGATATAAAAGCTTTGTACTAGTGAGCTTTCCATTATTATTATGAAATTCCTGGGGCAATTAGTTTATAAACAGAAAAGATTTATTTTGGCTCATGGAGGTTCCAAGCCATGATCAAGAGACTCCATTGCAAGGCAACATAACATGGCAAGAGTAATGGCAGAGCAGAAAAAAGAGGAAGAGACCAAGGTCCCATCATGCATGTCCAAGAGCGTGTCCACCAGTGACATAAGAACCTCTCACTAGGTCCCCTCCTCCTAAAAGTCTGTGCCACCTCCTGATAGCACTATTTTGTGGATCAAACATGGACCTTGGAGAGACGTTGAATGTCCAGATTATAACAAAGTCCCTGTAACATTCTTGCTTTTGTTTCTTCAAGTTTGGGGGAAGTGATCACAGTCTTAGGACAGCACAGTGCAGTTATTGCTTCTCTGGAGGTTATACAAGGTGCTTGGCAGCATGAAGGCAGCACTGTACCTAATAAGTGGAGGAGGTAGCATTGCGAAGGGCTTCCTTTGGTGGGGAGAGGTATGAGAGTTGGTGACTTGTGGGAAACAGTAGGGGTTGTGTAGCTGAGGGTCTTGAGGGTCTGTTACTGATAATGTGGAGTGAGCAAGTAGCAGTTATTTCAAAAAATTGAGCTCATTGTGTAAATTTTCTGAAAGCATTTATTTGTCTCAAGTCTGACAAACACCTCCTCTGGCTCCCCCTCCAGCACTCTGTTTTCATTTATAGGGAGCAGAAGTGACCAGTGATGAAGCAGCTTATCTATGCCATTTTTTTCCTTTCTTTCTACATTAATAAAATTAGTTAACTTGCTGTTTTTTAACTTAAATGCTTTTACTGTTTTAAGTAAAATAGATTTGTAGAATTTAGATTTAAGACTAAAATCTTTCATATGAATTATATATAATTTTCTCTTACCTTTGTACCAATGCATTATTGATAGACTAGTCAGTAGTACAAGGATTTTTGCAGTACCAAGGATTGAACTCAGGCCTTTGTGCCTGCAAGTTAGGTTTGGTACCACTTGAGCTAAATCCCCAGCCCCAGGTGGATTATTAAAAAGAAAATGATTCAGGATGAAAAAATATATGTTAATATCTACTTATATACAAGTTGAAATATGATAGTCTTTTAAAACAACCTTCATGAAACTTTTTTGGGTTTTTTTAATTGCTTTTTAAAATTGTATTGTACATCTAATCTCACACACGCAATCACTTGATAGAAAGGCTTTCCACAGTTATCCTTCTGTAATGTTAGATGTTTTTGTAATATTAGATAATTTATACTGTAAGAAAACCTTGTAGCTGAAATTGCATGGGCAGGTCCTATGTGAATGTTCTAGTCTTTAAATTTCAGGTATAATGAATGAGAAAACCCTTTAAACCATAGCATTGCATTAGCCTTAATAAATGTTTGACTATTTGTATAAGATGGAAACCTTTTAAATATTTAGAACTTGACAGGACACTTAACAGAGTTCAAGAATTAATTTTATCAGAAAATTTACCCTGCAAAGTCTGTGAAACAGCTCTGCCATGGTTATACTATCATATTTTCTGCATTTGAGTGGCTTACTACCCTGGTGGGTTCTAGTGGTTACTGGAAACGGGCCAGAATTTAACTGATACTAAAAATTTACCTCAAATACAAATGCAGTGGTTATATGAACATACTTATCAAACTTTTGTGAAGGTCAGCATGACCAAGTCTCTGAAATGAAAAAACAGGTTGTATTTCAAAGTAACTCATATTAGAGTGTTGAAGTTTCATTATTCATATCAATGGATTTTCAGCTTGAGTCAGAAAAATCACAGTTGGCATTGCATTTGCCATAGCACTTAGCATGAAATCTGAAAAACACTGGGTCATTCTGGTGGAACATTGGGTATTATTCATTATCCACATCTTTATAATGTGATGACATTTGAAAATGCAGCATTTCTTTCTTTAAAAATTGATTTTATAGGTATGTTTTATACATATAAAATGCAATATTTCATTTTAAATTAATGGGTGTGTCTTCACAACTGAATAAATAGTACTGAAGAATATATTTGTGACATTTTTCTTCCAACTGGTATCAGAGAAAAAAAACTTATAGACTAACATATCAAGAATGAAACAAAAGGGCCAGAGGGTTAGCTCAGTGGTTCCAGCGCCTGCCTCGCAAGCGCAAGGTCCTGAGCTCGATCCCTGGTAACCACATGTAATGCTGGGCGTGGAGACACACCCACCAACAATCAACACCGCATACTACAATGCCGGACGTGGTGGCTCATGCCTGTCATCCCAGCACTCGGGAGGCAGGGACAGGAGGATTGCTGAGTTCACGGCGGCTTGCCTGGGCACCATAGTGAGCTCAGGGCCAGCCTGAACTACAACGTGAGACCCTGTCTCAAAAAGCAAAAAAAAAAAAAAGAAAGAAACAAAAGCATTTGAGCACTCGATGATTCCAGAACAAAAAGAGAGGTAAGTTAAGAATATAAGGGGCTGTGGATTTAGCTCAATGGTACCATGTGTGTCTTGCAAGTGCAAGGTTGTGAGTTCAATCCCCAGAACCATGCAAGAAAGAAAAAGAGTGTAAGTGTAGTGTGTCAACAGAAAGAACAAAAAGAACATTTAATAGTAGCAAAGGAGAAGTCATGCCAGCCATTTCTGAAACAGTATGGCTTGTTATTACTCAGAGTTACTAAATAATTAGAGCATCAATTATAGCAATACTGCCTCTTGTTTTGGGCTTTTTGGTTATTGAGCACTTGAATGTGGCTTAGTGTGAATTGCATGGGTTGAAAGATTAAAAATATACTTAAGATTTCAGAATGTCAGTACAGTCTTAAAAAAAGATTATATATTAAAACAGTACTTTTGATACATATTTGCTAGATCAACATCAAGAATTGAATTTACTTGTTTCTTTTTATTCTCTTTAATGTGACTAGTTTGTGACATTACTTAAGTGATTTACATGGTTTTTTTATTGGACAGTTGTGCTCCATAGAAAGTATTTGAAAGACTGCTTGCATTAGAAACCTTTTGAATACATTAATGATAAACTTTGCAGGAAAACAGCAGGATTGTTATATTTCATTATAGAAATTTTACTTCTCATGTTTCAATAAAGAAATTTGCTCCTTTTATGTATATGTGCTAACAAATTAGTTTATATGGTTGGCTGCTGGAAAAATTCAGAGTTCCATTATTTACAGGCAAAGTACTGAGTATAACCACAATAGTACAGTGACACTCATTTCATAGATTAGTGGTATTAGATGCAAAGTTTTTGGCCTTAGATGTGTTTTTTCTCCAGATTGAAGATCATCACTGGCTTCATGTGCAGCATCTCATTGAGGAAGTGTCACTGCCCCTTGGTGGTTTGTGTGTGAGATGGTCACAGAGGCACTCTGCATCTGCCTGACCAGCCACACCTATGCAGCTGCCCAAGCACTAGCTAAACCACATGAAAATTATGTGCCCAATAATGATTACTAAACATTGCTGCCAGACTACTGTGTGATTGCAAACATCACTTATCTTGATCAGAACTTTGGCTAAGTGTCAGTCGTTACCATTCTCCAAGATGCTCTAGAGGTAAGTGTGGGATCAATCCAGAAGAGCCAAGATTGACCCAAGCTGTATAATGTTACTCAGCCTGGGCAATGTTAAGACAGTTCAGTCAGAAACATTGTAGTGATACTTAAGAATAGCATCTTAGAGAAAATTTTAAGTTCTACCCAAGAGAGAATTTCCAGGAGAAAAGGTATGCCCTTTACTCAGAATTTATAAGCAATAACAGGTGCAAGAAATTACCAGTGTAGCATCTTTAGGAACAACTCAGAAAAATAATGTCTACCTCAGAACATGATACCACTTAGATTACCATTCAAGAAAATCAGGACTGGAGGTACTTCTAGAGAAATAATGTGTAGAAAGGTACTACTACAATTTGTCACTGGAAAAATGTGATGTGGAGCACAGGAAATGAGCCAGAGCCCAGAGGTCTCTCACTTGGAATGATGCTTAAGGCTAAGGCTCATCATCACACCAATGCCCGGTGTGATCTCCCTGTACCTCTCTTACTTTGTTGTTATCTCTTAAAGCTACAACTAATACTTAACCTATTGCTCTGCCTACATCTTACATGTACTCTGACTGATCTGCTAGATTTACAGACTTCGTACTGCATGGCTGTTGTGGGCTTTCTTACACTTGATCTTAGCCAAAAGGCCGAGAAGCGATGGGCTTACTTTCTTATTGTGCCTTGCTTACTGCATTTCACAGATAATACATTTTTTTAAAAATTGAAAATTTGTGTCAGTCTTGTGCTGAACATATCTTGGCACCATTTTTTCAACATTACTCATTCACTTCATATCTGTGTCACATTTTGCTAATTCTCCCAGTATTTCAGACTTTTAAAATCACTAGTATATCTATTAGGGTGATCAATGTTCTTTGGTGTTACTGGTGTAATTACATAGAAGCTCAATGAACTGTTAAGACTGCAGACTTAAGAAATTGTTTGTGTTCTGACTGCTTTGCCAACTGGACATTTCCTACCTCTACCTTTCCTCCAGCTTCCTAGTCCTGAGATCAGAGTGTTGAAGCTGTGTCAGTTAACAACACTATAATGGTCTCTTAAGTGTTGAAATGAAAGGAAGAGTTGCATGTTTGTCACTTTGAATCATAGGCTAGAAACACCTGAGCTTCCTAAGGAAGGCATGCCAAAAGCTGAGATAGACTGAAAGATCCAGTGTAAAAAGTCAGTTGTAAATGAAAAAGAAAAGTTATAGAAGGAAAAAATACTGCTCTCCAGTAAACATATGAATGATAAAGAGGTGAAATAGACTTAGAGAAAGTTTCATTGGTCAGGATTAATGATAACACCAGGGACAGCATTCCCTTCAGTTACAATTCACACCTCTCCTAATAGCATTCTTCAGTTTTATGAAGACTGAGAGATGAGAAAGCCACAGAAGAAAAGTTTAAAGGTAGCAGAGGTTAATTTATGAAGTTTAAGGAAAGCAGCTACCTGTGTAACACAATTCAGGGTGAAGCAGCAGGTGCTAACCTAGAAGCTGCAGCAACCTTTCCAGATCTAGCTAAGATAACAGTTGAAAGCAGCTATGCTAATGAACAGATTTTCAGTGTGGATGAGACAAGCCTCTGTTGGAGGAAGATGCCCTCTAGGAGTTTCAAAGCTAGAGAGAAGTGAGTGCTTGGCTTCAAAAGCATAGACTGTCTTGTTAAGGCTCATGTAACAGCTGAAATTAGGTTGGTGACAGTACTCATTATTTTAAATATACTCTGCTTGTGCTCCTCAAACAGAATGATAAGGCCTGGACAATAAGACATCGGTTTACACAATGGTTTATTGAATATTTTAAGGCCATTTTTGAGACCGGCTGATCAAAAAAAGATTCCTTTTAAAATGTTAGTGCTCATTGCAATGCACCTGGTGACCCAAGAATTCCATTGGAGATGTAAACATTTTTTCATTCCTGCTAATGTGATATCCCTTATGCATTTTAGGGATCAAAGAGTAATTCTGACTTTTAAGTCTTATTATTTAAGAAATTCATTTTATTTTATACAACAATAGTTGGCATAGATGAAGATTCCTCTGATGGTTTTTATCAGAGTAAATGGAACTTCTTTTGGAAAGGTTTCACCATTCTAGCTGCCATTAAGAATTTGTGATTCATACAGGAAGAGGTCAGAATGTCATTAATGGGATTGTAAGGTTGTTTCCAGCCCTCAAGATAACTTTGAGGGGTTCAGGATTTCACTAGAGAAATAACTGCAGATGTATTAGAAATTACAAAAGAACTAAAGTTAGAATTAGAACCTAACATGCCTAAATTGCTATCATCTCTTGATGAAACTTTAATGTGTGGGGAGTTGGTCATGGGTGAACAAAACAAGTGGTTTCTTGGAAAAAAATCCTGGTGAAGATAATGTGCACATTGTTAAAATGATAACAAAGAATTTAGCAAAGTACATAAACCTAATAGAGCAGTGGTAGATTTTGAGACGTTTGATTTAAAGCTGAAAGGTGTTCTGTGGGTAAGGATTGGCAAGCAGCATCACATGTTGCAGAGAAATCTTTTGTGAAAGGAAGTGTGAATTGCTATGGCAAACTTCATTGTTGCCTTTAATAAATTTCCACAGCCTCCCCAGCCTTCAGTAACAACCCCTATGAGAAGTCAGCAGCCATCAGCATCTAGGTGAGACCTCCATGAGCAAAAGAATTAGGAGTCACTGATGACTCAGATGATTATCAGCATTTTTAGCACTAAACTTTTAAAACTAGGATATATGCATTGTATGTAACTAAAAATTTTATTTGTTTACTTTGTCATTTGTCATCCTGGGGATTGAACCTAGGACCTTTACACTAAGCTACAATTTTCAGCTCTTTTATTTTTATTTTTTAGACAGTCTTGCTAATCTGCCCAGGCAAGACTTGTGATGCTCCTGCCTCAGCTTCCCAGAGTGCCCCCAGAATTAAAGATATGTGCTATCATCCCTGGCTTATATTGTACTTTGTTTTTCAAGACATAATGTTATTTAATACTTCATAAGACTACAGTGTAGTGTAAACATAACTTTTACATATACCTGGACACCAACCAATATGTGACTTGTGTGGTATGTACTTTATTGTGATAGTCTTAAATTGAATCTGTTTAGTCTCAGAAGGATGCCTGTACTGCCAGTCCTTCTCTCCTAGATTACTATTTCATCACTTCTGACCTTCTTTATTCATCTGACAGTACTTGAGGTCTTATACATGTTCTTTCCCTTTAGAACCTCTTTCTAAGAGTCAGCTTTCGCGCCTATCAGGATTTCCACTCAACTCTCCTCATTATGCCCTCTGACTTCTGTCCTGCCAGTCACTCACCTTATTTTTTCCTGATTTTGGAGCTGTTTCTCAAGCATGCTGATCTAATGAATAATTTACTCAGAGGTCCCAGTGGCTCCTTGTTTCTCAGAGTAAAGCCAGGCTCCTTCAGTAGCGTATAAAGACCTATAGGATCTGGTTTCTTGTCTGCTACCCTCTTCCCTCATTTTTGGTGTCATTCTGGCTGAAGAATGCTTCTTTTTTCCCACCATATATGTTTTGTTAAATTTTCTTCAGATTATTTATCCCTAAGGAACTATCTTGTTCTTGATTCATTTTTTCCCATTTTTTGCATATTTTTTCCTCCTGACATTCAGTTCTGTAACAACAGAGACTTTGGACTTTACATATCACCAGTATCTCCAGCAAAATAATACGTACAACATGTATATATTCGTCAGTAGAGACTTTCTGGTGATGTAATATCCTGGATGAAATGCAATGTTTATATAAACAAAAATTTAGTCTAAAAGGATGATGCCAAAAGTGGAAAGCTTCAGTAGACTAGCAACCCACAAGATACTGAATTGATAGTTAAAAGCATGTGTAAAGCTATGCATCATTTTACTGATGTTTCAGTCAAGCCTCACTTCTGGGTTATGTTTTAAAAATGCATTACAAGGCCTAGAATGACTCATTCTGTGCCCAGGAGTCAAGATGGGAGAACTGTGGAAAGCTGCTAAAGATCATGTTACAACTGAGTTCTTGGACAATATTCTTTTTTTTTTTTCTTTTAATTTTCCTTTCTCTGTTATTAATGTTACATATAATCAGTGACTAAGCATCTTGTAGTGAATGTATCAACTAGTAGAACTGGATAGACATTGATGGCTAAAGTAAACACTTCTATCAACTTAGAAGTCACTGGAAATTACACATTAACCTTAGCTTTGTTTTTCTGTCTGTGCCTCAGCAGTAGCCAGATGTCTTACAACCTGACTCAGGATCTCTGCCTTTATCCCAACTGCTCTGGGGGCACTCTCCACATCTCACTTCTTCTAAAAACTTTGCAAGATCAGAAGTATAAATTTTGTCTCATAAAAAAAAGGGGCCTCTTCTTTTCTACACGTATGAGGTAATAGTTAACCCAGTGAGGCCTCACTCCCACATAAGCCTCCTTGGGTAGCAAGTATTATAGGATATACCACCATCCCCTGTACATGAAGTTGAGCTAATATTAATTATTAATAGTACCAAGTTCACAGTGGGAAGATAGCAGTAGAAAGTAATATTGTGATTGATTGTAAAATTGATTTTCTGTTGGAATGGGGAAAAGCACAAGTGAGTTCTAAGAGCAGAGTTGTCATTCCATAAGGGAAGGGAACCTTTGGGTCATTTTCCTTAAGTTCAGCTCTAAGCAGTTTCTTGGAAGACATTCTCTGAATAGTTGAGTGATCTGTAGTGTTCATTGTTAGTTGTCATCACTTGTTACTACTTGTGAATCAGATTTGTTAACTGTTCTATGATAGAGCAGGTGGTTGTGCATAGAATGTTGAAAATAGAACACTATCTCTCACTTTGTGTAATCATCAGTTCAAAATGGATGCAAGTCCTAGGTATAAGACCTGAAATTTTGAAACTGCTAGAAGAAAACAAACACTTCAAGCCATAGTGTCTTAGTTACTTTTCTCAAGTGTGGAGACAAAATATTTGACACCCAAAGTTAAAGTAAGAAATATTTATATGGCTCACCATTTGTAAAGGTTTCAGTCCGTAATTGACTGACTCCAAGATTATGTGGCATGGCAGAGGGCCATTGAAGAGGAGAAACAGTAATGGCTGTCAGGAGGCAGCAAGTTACAAGTAACCCCAGAAGTCTTCTTTCTGTCCCTTATATCCATTATTAAACAACCTGGGGGCAGGTAACACTCACAAACAGGATAGGGATTTCCATTCTCCATACTTAGAACTGTGCTAAACCAGTGGACTAATAATCCCACACCCTTATTCCCAGCACCACACACTAGATCCAGCCACCTCTGAAAAAGCCTCTCCTGTGACTATGTGAGACTTTCAGGGTTGAGGGCATTCTAGACACAAGCCATAACACATAATCACAAGCAAAGATTTCCTAAGTAAGACTCCTAGTAATACAAGGAAATAATAGCAAGAAGAAGCAAATGGGACTATGTCAAATTAGAAAGATTTTCCAAAGCAAACAACTAACAGAATGAAAAGACAGCCTACAAATTGGGAGAAAATCTTTGCCAAGTGGTCTTCTGATGGGATTTCTGGGATATATATAAAATAACTCAAAAAGCACCTAATAAGCTACCACAAAATAGGGCATTCAGTAAATAGTCAAGTGAATTACCAGTAAGTATATGAAAAACATTTAACATCTTTAGCTATTAGAAAAATGTAAATCGAAATTATAGTACTGCAAAATTTCATCTCACACCAGTCAGAATGGCTGTCATCAAAAATATAAAACAAGTGTTTATTTTGTTGGGCATGGTGGCTCACTCCTATAATCACAGGAGGATTGCAATGAGTTCAAATCCATCCTGGGGTACAGGGAGTTCAGAACCAGCCTGAACTATAAAGCGAGACCCTGTCTCAAAAAACAAACAGAAGAAATGTGGCATGGGGGAACTGTTCAGCACCACTTATGGAGATGTAAATCAGTATGGCAACTATAGAAATTGGTGTGGAAGTTTACATAAAACTAAAAGAACTACTGTATCACCCAGATAGCCCACTCCTTGCTAAACATCCAAAGCAGTTAAAATTAAGAATACTGTTGAAATACCTACATACCCACATTTTTTGCAGCACAATTTGTAAGAGCCAAGATATGGAGCCAACCTGAGGGCCCATCTGTGGATACATAGATAAAAGATAATATGGTGTACATACATAAACAAATGTTCCACTTTATGCAGGAAAGTAGAACTTGAGCTCATTATGTTATGTGAAATAAGCTTCAAAGGGACAAAGATCATGTTTTTCCCAGTATGTGAAATCTTGCCCCCCCCCCAAAAAAATGGCATGGGGGCCAGGGTTGTAACTCAGTGGCACAGCACCCACCTGGTAAGTGTAAGGTCCTGAGTTTGAGCCCTAGTATGCCCAAAATAATAATAATAATAATCATGGAAGTAAAGGACATACTATTTATTAGATGAATAATGGAATAAAGGTAAGAATTGAGAGCATTTAAGGGAAGGTCAGGAGAAGATTGATGTTTGTTACATGTATGAAAATACATTGAAACCCAGTAATTTTTTCAATTGATTGGCACTAAGAAAAATTTTTTTAAAAAATTGAGCAATGGCCAGGCGTGGTGGCTCGCGCCTATCATCCCAGCACTCAGGAGGCAGAGACAGGCGGATTGCTGAGTTCGCGGCTTGCCTGGGCTACAGTGAGCTGAGGGCCAGTCTGAACTACAAAGCGAGACCCTGTCTCAAAAAAAAAAAAAAAAATTGAGCAATGGGCCAGACGGTTAGCTCAGTGGTTCCGGCGCCTGCCTCGCAAGCCCAAGATCCTGAGTTCGATACCGGTAACCATATATAATGCTGGGCGTGGAGACTCACGCCCACCAGTAAATCAACATCGCATACCACAATGCCAGGCATGGTGGCTCACACCTGTCATCTCAGCACTCGGGAGGCAGAGACAAGAGGATTGCTGAGTTCACGGCGGCTTGCCTGGGCACCATAGTGAGCTCAGGGCCAGCCTGAACTACAAAGCGAGACCCTGTCTCAAAAAAAAAAAAAAAATTGAGCACTCACTGTAGTGCATGTAAATTATTTTGGATGCCAAAATGGTCTCCAGAAGTCTGAGAGTTAACATCTTTTGCTGGAGGGAGAGGATCATGTAGACAGAGAGCAAGAAAAGCCTTAGAAGAGAGTAAAGGAAACTCTCTATTAACTAGCGTTGATACAGCACAACACAAGGAAGAGGAATTCTTCATCACTAAATCTTTAGAAAGCATCCTAGCAATACAGCATATGATTAGGAGCAGGGGAGAGTTCCTTTAATTCCTTTAATAATGAGTGTCTGGGCCAGAGATTTAGCTCAGTGGTTCTAGCGCCTGCCTTACAAGCACAAGGCCCTGAGTTCAATCCCGGTAACCACATACAATGCTGGGCATGGTGACTCATGCCCACCAGCAATCAATGCCACATACCCCAGTGCTAGGCGTGGTAGCTCACGCCTGTAATCCCAGCACTCAGGAAGCAGAGACAGGAGTATTGCTGAGTTCCAGGCTTACCTGGGCTACATAGTGAGCTCAGGGCCAGCCTGAACAACAAAGCGAGACCCTGTCTCAAAAAATAAAATCATTGCCGGGCATGGTGGCTCACGCCTGTAATCCCAGCACTTGGGAGGCAGAGAAAGGAGGATTGCTGAGTTCAAGGCTTGCCTGGGCTACATAGTGAGCTCAGAGCTAGCCTGAACTACAAAGCGAGACCCTGCCTCTAAATAAATAAATAAATAAATAAAATAAAATCATTGGGCCGGAGGGTTAGATCAGTGGTTTCGACGCCTGCCTCGCAGGCGCAAGGTCCTGAGTTCGATCCCCGGTAACCACATATAATGCTGGGCGTGGAGACACGCCCACCAACAATCAATACCACATACTACAATGCGGGACGTGGTGGCTCACGCCTGTAATCCCAGCACCCGGGAGTCAGGGACAGGAGGATTGCTGAGTTCGCGGCGGCTTGCCTGGGCACCATAGTGAGCTCAGGGCCCGCCAGAACTACAAAGCGAGACCCTGTCTCAAAAAGCAAAAAAATAAATAAATAAATAAAAAATCATGAGTGTCCGAAGGAAGCAAATCAAGAAAAACAAAAGTTGTGCACTGTAAATCAGTAATGACAAGTGTACTTCACAGTTCTTAGAACAAAGTAATGAATGATAGCACATGTTAGCACATGTGGCTTCAGGTAGTTGTTTTAGTTAAGCACCTCTTGAAAGTTAAGTGGTAGAAGATAACTAAAAATATCAAACTTTGTCCTGTTTCCTTCCTCTGTTCCCTACAGAGCAGTTAACCTTTGTTTGCATACATTCATTATCACATTCTTCTGCAGGACCCAGACTCCTCACTGGTAGGGTCTGTTTCTCAACCATATGTTGCTAGTAGGGCACATGTAGTGAGCACTATAGATGTTCAGTAATGCTTATGTGTTCAAGGGACTCAAGGAGAAGGAAAAGGTCTCATGACTAACTTGTAACAGTGGTAATCCAGTGCATAAATGGAATCAAGCAAAATCATAAAGACAAAATTATAGACTCCACTAGCAAGTAACCAGGGAAATGTAAATTATAACAGTGAAATGCTTGGTATGTTTGGTTTTGGTTAGCATAATAGTAATCATTTAAAGGTTGATTTTACTCATCATTAATGTGAGATGGTTGACAGACTAATGTGTTAAGTATAGTTAGTAGCTTTGTTGGGACCAACTTGTGCTCAACAAAAAGCCTCCTCGTGGCTTGTGAAATGCCATGCCTGTTTCTATGTAGTGTTCATGTACAGGCATGACTACCCCTAAAAGGATATTTGTAGCAGTATTTTTCCCATTCCTATCTCCCTTTCTCCCTTCAAGCAAAGGACAAACTGCCAACTGGCGGTAAAATGACTATGTATACTCATAGTTCTTTGTTTTGTCTTTGCGGTATTGGGGATCAAACTCAGGCCCTTGTGCTTCTAAGGTAAGGACGGTAACACTTGAGCTAAATCTCAGGCTTGTTACTATATGCTCTTCAAAAAATATGATGTGCACCTTGACTTCTGTTATTTTGGACCTTAAAAAAAGGATTTGTTTTCCAAAATAACTACTATTAAAATTTAATCCAAAAAATTATATATATTCTAAGCCTGGAATAGGTGGAGCAATGGAGGGTTCAGAGTAGCCTTATACTGTTTTACACTTAAGATTAGATTTTCATGGGGCTGCAAAACTATGACAAATATAAATTAATTCAGCTAACTTTAGTTGCATATAATAGACCCATGTCTTGTTACCTCCATAGAAACAGTCACATTTCTAAATGTGTGTATTCCATAGGTGCAGGAAACAGGTATTTTAATGCATGATGAGTATGTTAAGTATTTGGTTCTTGGAGAGAGTTGTAAAGTTAACCAGAACCATATAGTTGGCTCTTTTTGGAGTCATTAGGGATGGTACCCAGAACAGGTATTTTTCCCTAGGGTTGATTGGTCGCAAATTCAAGTATAAGGAATGATTTCTCCCATGCAGGGCCTTGTACATCTGAGTGCAGAAAGATAGAAAACAAGTGAACTGAGGTAGATGAGTAGAGATAGAGGCATAGACTGATTATAGGTCTAATAAGAGAAAGGTTGGTCCAGAATCATAGTAGAAATGAGCTCTGAGTAGGTGATGTGACCAGCTATTGCTGCCCCAAATATGACCAGGGTTTGTATTCAGTGCTGTGAACTGAAAGGGTTGATGTAAGACATTGTGCCGCAACCGGGGTAAATGGTGTTGGGGTACAGTGCATATGAACTGAATTGGTGCCAGACCTGTGCTCAGCCGGGGTGACTGGCATTAATTAGTGTGCAGTGACTGGGAATTGAAAAGGTTGATGGGACCCATTACTGCACCAAAGGCTACTGGTATTGTTCTGCAGTGACTGAACTGAAAATCTTTGTCAGACCTGTGCTGCACCAAGGGTGACTGGCATTGGTATGCTCTGGCTTTTGAATTTGCTGAGCTGGAAGAGGAAGACAAAGGTGTTTTTTTGGGAAGTATAAAGTAATGGCAGCTCCCTTCTCTTGTAGCCTAAGGATGTGTGTGTGTGGTGTGTGTGTGTGTATTGGCATGGGTAGGTCGCAGAAGTTGCCTTTAAAGAGACTTGTTAAAGCATTCTTGAGCTACTTGCTGTGGATCAAGACAGCCCTAGGGTTGGTGCTAGTTCTTTTCACAGTCTTTTGACAGTCTTCACTCTCTAACTCCCCCTTCACCCAAGAAGCCCAGATAGCCTCCAACACCCCAATCCAAAGATACGTCAGCATCCCCACACCTACCCATGAGAGAAAAAGAACAGCAAGAAGCAGTAGAACATATTGATGAAGTGCAAAATGAAAGACTTAAGGAACAATCCAGTGAGGATTTATTAAAAGTAGACCAATAATATAACAAATTCCACCAACCACTTTTTCAGAACAGGCTAGAATTTATCACCAAAATCCCAAATTTTGCGGCAACAACATTCTTTAGCATATGTCTACACATTTTAGGGAGGAAGATGAAGAGAGGCACTGTAATATTTGATCAGAGTTGAGTGACAATTTAAAAATACAAAATCAGGTTACAGAATAGAGTTTTACTTGGATGAAACTTTTTACTTTGAAAATACAATTCTCTCCAAAGAAGTTCTTCTGAATGAGAATCGCAATCTATCTTCACAGTTCACTAAAATAAAATGGAAATCTGGAAAGGATTTGATGAAATGTTCAAGTCAGAACATCAAATAAAGCCAGTAGAAATGGCACATGAAGAACCTGAGCACTTCTTTACCTGACCATTGTGATGCAGGTACATAGGAGTTAGGCGAAGTCCTCAAAGATGATATTTAGCTGGTTTCTGGTATGGGTGTCAAGGAAGGAGAAGGAGGTCAGATGATGAAGAAGGATTGGAAGAGACTGATGAAGAAGGGGATGAGAATGAAAGTAAAGAAGATGAAGATGAGGAAGGGGAGGAAGAAAAGGAAGATGAGGAAAAATATAACTAATTGAATACTAGTAGATTCCAACCTTTTTGTCTTTTTTAAAATTTTCTTGGGAGGGCCGGAGATTTAGCTCAGTGGTTCTGGCACCTGCCTTGCAAGCACAAGGTCCTGAGTTCGATCCTGGTAACAACATATAATGTTGGGCGTGGTGACTCACGCCCACCAGCAATCAATACCACATACCACGGTGCCAGGCGTGGTGGCTCACATGTGTCATCCCAGCACTCAGGAGGAAGAGACAGGAGGATTGCTGAGTTCGAGGCTTGCCTGGGCTACATAGTGAGCTCAGAGCCAGCCTGAACTACAAAGCGAGACCCTGTCTCAAAAAATAAAATAAAATAAAGTTTTCTTGGGAGCAAATTGCAGTCTCTCCTCCTACCCTCTTTGCTCAGTCACCCTGTTCTTAAGGTCTCTTCTCCAACAGCATGGTCCTGAACTTATTTTGTGAGGAGATATCTTGAGCAGAATACAATGGGAAAAGAATCTCTACAACTTTCTGTCCTAAATTCATTTTTATACCTTCTTGTCACAACACAAATCGTACAGAATCACACACCAAGGTTTGTGGGAAGAAAATAAGAAAACTTCACTCTGCTAGAAGCTGAAGGGTGCTAGGCCCCTTTCTAGCTGCATAATTCTAGCATTTTTCTTCCTTTCTCTTTATATTGGGCTCAGAGATTACAGTGTGCTTTATGTACCAACATGTACCTACTTTCTCTTGTTTAAAAAAAAGAAAACTTAAAAAAATAAGGTATGGAAGGTCACCAAAGAATGGGGTTTGAGATGTTTTTGTCTGTTAAGCAGCCATTTGACAATATTGCTGTTCCTGTGGCATGATTAATTGTGGTATTAACGGGTATCCTTGTCATTTAAAATGGCATTTTAAAAATAAAATTCTCTAGGGCCGGAGGGTCAGTGGTTCCGGCACCTGCCTCGCAAGCGCAAGGTCCTGAGTTCGATCCCCAGTAACCACATATAATGCTGGGCATGGAGACACGCCCACCAACAATCAACACCGCATACCACAATGCCAGGCGTGGTGGCTCACGCCTGTAATCCCAGCACTTGGGAGGGCAGAGACAAGAGGACTGCTGAGTTTGCGGTGGCTTGCCTGGGCACCATAGTGAGCTCAGGGCCAGCCTGAACTACAAAAGCGAGACCCTGTCTCAAAAGCAAAAAATAAAATAAAATAAAATAAAATTCTTTCCTAATGATGACTTCTACCCTGCTAATGTATAGGAGCATCAGCAGAACATATAGGGTCTTATTTGGAATTGAATTCTTTATTACAGTTTTGTTGGTTTAGTTTTAAATTCCTTTTTATTTTCATTAGAAAGGAAAAGGTAATGTACAATTTTAAACTTTCAGAGTGCACAAGTTGCTTTATTACACTAAAACTACATGTGTGTACACATGAAAGTATCATTAAAGGTGCTACTCCCTCTCCAGGATTTGCTGATCATAACACCAGCTGATCTCAACTCCCACTAGCCCCATTGCTGGATACCCACATATAGGATACAATCCACTGTCATCTATAGTGCCTCTGAGGATTTCTAGTCCTTTGTCAAAAAGCCAGAGAGGATTTTTATGCCTATCCCATTTCCACAGGAGATGCCTATAGTCTTCTCTTTTTTTGGAGATACTAGGAATTGAACCCAAGGCCTTCATGTTGAGCTACACCCCAACCTCCTTTTTTATTGTTTTATTTTTAAGAGAGAGTCTAAGTTGCTAAATTGCTCAGACTGGGCTTGAACTTGTGATCCTTCTGTCTCACCTGCTTGGGTTGCATATACTATACTTATCTTTTCTGTCTTAATGAGAATCCATGTTCTTTATTAGTCTGTCTTGGACTCTTGCAGCCTGGTGCTTTTTTTCATACTTTCTGACACATATCTGCCCAAGTGTCATTTCTTCCATACCTCTCTGCCACTACCTATATTGATACAAGACCTTGTAACTGGAACTGTGTTTTCTGAAAGAGAGCTTATTGCCTCATTCGCTCAGCATGTAGTCAGGCCTGTCACATGCAGGTGACCAGGGAAAGCACAACATATCATGTTTCGTGTAGTTTCATTATATGGTACATATTATGATTTTTTTTAATGAGTAGGACTGGGAATATCTACTGTATTATCAACAGCATCAGGCTATAATAAACACTAGAAAAAAGTTAATGTGTCTTGTAATTTATAGCTTTAGTTAACTGCTTTTAAAAACTTGTGATTTCTTTCATAAACATGTTTAGCATCATTTGAAAAAGTTTCTCTTATTGGGCCAAGGATTTAGCTCAGTGGCACTATGCCTGTCTCTCAAGCACAAAGGTCCTGAGTTTGATCCCCAGTACCACCAAAACAAAAAAAGTTTCTCATCACCTGTAAGGCAGCACAGTAGGTTACACTCTGTACGCCCTTTTGCAGATATCTTTCACGTGTAAGCAGGTGCCAGGCAGGACACAGTTATAATGCTTTCCTTCCCACGAGAAGTCTCCTCTTCCCTGGTAACCTCATTCAAAGGCAGCTTTCTCTGAATCATGGGGCAGTTGCATTAGAAGCATTGGATTTAGGTTATTTTCTTTCAGGAGGGGCTATTTTAGGTTGCATATAAGATGTATAGAGAGCAGATAGCACATGGTTTAGGCCCAGTTCCAAAGAACTTTGCACATGTTTTTAGTATCACAAAAAATAGCCTCAATTATGTTTTTGAATGTGTATTTTTTTTTAAAAAATGATGCTACA